>PVIH01009286.1:0-80000 GCA_004025045.1 Sigmodon hispidus | reverse complement strand
GCCCATAACCTTTCCCCTCCAGTGTCTAAGGTCTGCCCACTCTGACCACTCCCCCTCAGGAGCATACAAAGGTCCCCTTAGCATCTTTCCATTTCAATTTCAAGTTCAAAATAAGCCTTGAGAACCAAGCCCAGTCCCCAGGCCCACTGTGATCCACCCATGAAAATATCAACAGAAGGGAACAGATGCCCAAAACCTAGAACCAGAGGTTTGCAAATTTGTCTTTTAACTCAAAGCAGACGCTGCAGAATATCAATTGTAGAGCATGACTGGACTCTAAAGATGAAGATTTTTACAGCAAATTAAATGTAGAAAATGGCCTTTAAAAAAGTTCCTAAACACATTTAACCATGGACCCCTTAAAGGCAGATCCTTTATGACCAGTGTCCATATGATGTGCTTGCTTTGGGAAGGGATACTCTATCCTCTTGAGTTCAATTCCTTACTGGATATCTAAATCATTTCCATTGCCACAGCTCCCACAAGCAAATGCCCAGATGGAGACACTTCCCCATCTTCAGGGACCAGATGGCCATTGTCTTAGTTAGGGTTCTTATTGCTGTGAAGAGACACCATGACCATGGCAAGTCTTACAAAGGAAAAAATTTCATTGGGAAGGCTCACTTACAGTTTCACAGGGTCAGTCCAGTATCATCATGGTGGGATATGGTGGCATGCAGACAGACATGGTGCTGGAGAGGTAGCTCAGAGTTCTACATCTTAATTCACAGGCAGCAGAAGGAGACTGTGAGACACACTGGGCATATTTGAGCATAAAGCCCACCCCACACGTCCTCCAACCAGGTCACACCTCCTAATAGTGCTACTCCTTCTGGCCTAAGCATTCAAACACATGCGTCTATGGGGGCCATTCTTATTCAAAGTTCTCTTCTCTTCCCCCATCTGCCCAAACCCAAGAGACATGGTCATCACCACAGGACCATGGTCTGGTTCCCATCACCCTTCAGTTGTCTCATTCTAAGCCACAGGATGGGGACTGTTTACAAAATGACAAAATGCCCACAAGAGCCAGGCCTCTGGCCCCTAGCCCCTGCCACCCTATAGGGCAGCCAATGACAGCTCTCTCTTTTAAGTGTTTATATAATTACTCTTTATCAATAAAAACTTGGGAGTCAGATTTCAGGGTAAAAATCTGAATGATCAGAGAAGCAGTGGAGAAGCAACCAATGACCTATCTCTTTCATCCATCCAAAAAGGCCAAGACACTCTCTAAGCCCCGCCCTACTATTTCCTGTCTTTCTTTTACATCCTTAATCCTCCAAAACCTCTATGGTTAATTCTGGTCTGCTAGTAGCTACCTCTGCCCACTGATTCAAAGCAAACATTACTGTCAGAATGTGATCAAAATATCACACAACACTCTCTTATAGTGGGCATAAAATTCATCTGGTCTTCATTTCCCTGCAATCACAGAGAGGCTGAGTATAGCAGCTTTCCCCGATTCCTACGTTCTAGATTATTCCAGGTTAAATCAAAGTCAGTGAGTTTCCACTTTCTGAGTCCCCATTCAGCTTTACATAGGGCCTTTTTCTGTGTGTGCTAGTTATATGTGTGTTCCCCTACCCCTAATAAAAGCCTTATTTTAACATTTGAAAACAAATTAAGGTGAAAAGCTACTGGACAAGACCTCCACTATCCAGGGCACAGAGGTGATGCTGAGAATCATACCCAAGCCTCAGACACAAGTTGAGCTCTGACAAGGCCTTCTTCTTCTTGGTTCACAGCCAGGGTGCCCGGCCAGAGTCAATGGCTGCACAAGCTCCCACAGTGATTACCAGGAGTGGCACTGAGAAAGCCTCTCAATGGCAGGACCTAGGACCTGCCCAGCCTGCACAGAAAGTGGCTCAACCCCAGCATCTGGCTACAAATGGGTACCTTGAGAAGCCCCTGGAGAGAAGTGACCTTCTGCAGAAGTTGGGTGTGAGTAGGGAGGTGACACCCAGGGAGGAGATTAAGAGGGAGCCTACAGCTCCCATTTACACTCATCCTAAAATTAATCAAATTCAAGGGGAGGCTGGTGCTTTGTGGGATGTGAACAGGACCCAGAATGCCAGCCCCACAGAGCCAACACAGGACAGATGTCCCAAGTGAGGTTATGACATCCTTATCTGTCACTACAGCAGGCCCTGGGAATGGGGTTCTTCCTTGATGATCAGGATACCTGAGAGGTGTGGAGAGGAATTCACTACTACCAGTGAGTCCATATGCTGATGGCCATGTAGGGCCAGCCACCTGCCGCCTCACTTTAGTTACTTTTGGCTTCCCATCCAGGTCTTTCACATTGGCATTGCTTTTGCACACCTGGCCTTCGGCAGTTACCTGATCCCCAGAGTAAAGAATCTGCACTTGGTGATGCTGAAATGCTGGTATCCATTCTGGGGAGCTGTCTCTGTAAGTAGGAGCCCAAGTCAGTGGATACAGGGGTACATGGAGCCCTTGGGAGGCCCTGGCACTGGAGACTAGATGCTGCTAAGAGGCACAAAGCATAAGCCCACTTTCCCCCAGTCACACTAGACATAGCTCCTTTCTGGGAGCGTCTGTCACTCGTGGGCCCTGCTCACAGGCTTCTGAGCGTCCAGGCTACCTCTATAGATAGGGCAACCCTAATGCCCTCCATCCCTATTAGGCTCTTTCTGCAGCCACAGACAATTATGATCCATAACACTGTCCTCAGGACATCGGCTAGGAAGAGAGACAATATAGGACACACATACACACACACACACACACACTCACACACACTGTTCCCCAGAGGCTCTATGCTCCTCCAGGGCTCTAAGGGCCCTGTCCTGGCCCTGAAAACTGCCTTCACACCTGGCCTCAGCTCCATGTGTCCTCTTGGGCAAATATTTTTACCCCCTGCCCATCTCTAGCTTCATCACAATCCTCCATCCACTGCCCCAGCATGGCACTCCCACCACAGTAACAAGGCTTTTTATACATGAAGAGCCCATCACCCCATGTTCTCCAGGATAGGCACAGAGCAAGGACTCAGCATACGTGTGAAAAATAGATTGGATATATCCTAGACCTCAGACCCAGGAGCAATGTCCCTCAAGTGCAGAAGGAAGGTTGAGGGAGGACAGTTACTGTGACCTCAGCTGTGGATCTGCATGAGGTCTAGAGGTTTGTGTCCTCCATGAGTAAGCATGTTGAGGGGCAGAGTCTGGAGTAAGTGTGACCACAAATCTTCTACCCCACCAGCCACCAGGGAGTTAGTTTTCTGAGAATGAAGGGGACTTTGTGGGTTCTGAAGCTTCTCAACTTCTGACCATCACACCTGGTCTGCAGTTTCTCATTTCAGGGATCTTGGTAATGACAACAATGACTTTTCCCAAGACCTCTCTGGTGAGTTGGCACCTTGTCATCTTTCTCTCAAAGCCAGGGGGAAGGAAGGACATTTGCATATGGAGATGAGCAGGAGGAGTGGCCAGGAGCAAGAGTTCTTCTTCAGAATGGAAGCAAACATCTGAGCCGCTCCAGTTGGAGACAACTGACTAGATTTGACAGGGAAGAAGGGGAGCCCCACCCAGAACTCCTGGCTTCTCAGGAATGACTCCAGGCACCCATTCCTCCACCTAGACAAACACTGGTTCCTCTATTAGTTGCTTTTCTCTTTCTGTGGCAAAGTACCTGACAGAAAGTGACTTACGGTTAGGAGAGTACAGTCCACTGGGTGAGGAAGACTTGGCAGTGGCAAGGAGCGGCTACTTGTTCACATCTGAGTAGATGAGAACAGAAAACTGAGAGAAGAATGCTAGTGCTCATCAGACTCCTTTTCGTTACTCAGTCTGAGTACCCCTCTTCCACCCGGGGGATAATGCTACCCGCCTTTAGGGTGGGTATGCCCTCATCAGTTAAACCTCTCTGGGATACCCTCATGAACATGCCCCAAAATCTTCTTAGCAATTCTAAATCTATTCAAATTAAGGATGAAGACTAACCATTGCAGCTTTCTTCCAAATCTATCAAGTTTCTTTTTAATTTATTTATTCTTTCACAGTTTCATGCCTCTGTATTATGTACTTCGCTCATATCTCCTCTACCATTTTATCCTTTCTTATACCCTCTCCTCCCAGCAAAACTCTTTGTTCTTCTTCCCTTTAAATTCACCTTCTTTCATGACTTTTCTTAGTTTTTGTTTTGTTTGGGGTTTGTGACCCATTGTGCTTCACTGTTGCCTCTGTGAGCATGGATGGGCATTATTTTCTGGAGCAAGGGCAAATCTGGCAAATTTTGACTTCACTCATTCCATGGCCATCTTGTCCCTAAGCCAGCACCTGAGGACCACCTGGCTCTGCATCCCTTCCCTAGCTCCACACCTTCTCCAGCCCACACTCTCTTAGCTCGCCTCTGTCTCCATCAACTCTGATTTGTGGAAGTCATCCCACACTGTCTCCTCACAGCAGCCCAAGGGTTTGCTCTGGAGTATAAGTCGTACCACATTGCTGGGCTTCTTACAGGGGAGTGTGACCCAGCAGAGGCAGGAGAAACCTGGCAGAGACATGCATGACAGGATGGGGGCCTGTTTCAGGAGTCCAGCAGGATGGATGGAGAGGGGGGAAGATCCTGGGGTATGAAAAGGCAGAACATTTTCAGGCTCTTCTTGCCCTTCCCTGCACATCCTCTGAATGGTAGGCCCTGACAGTTGGCCTACCAGATAAAGGACAGCCACTGCGGAGTGTTTACTATAAGCCTCGTGCACCTGGCGCAGCTCTTGGGTCCTTCCAGTGTGTCCTGTAGAGGATGAGCATGCCAAGGCCATCCCAGAGATCAGGAGCCCAGAGCCTGGGATGCAAATTAGCAGCCCCCACCCCCAGACAGGCAGAGTCTCCAGGTATTGTGGATGGGGTGGGTCACAGACAAAGTTCCTGGAAGGAAAGCTTTGAGCTGGATCACCAAGCTCTAACATTTCACCACTGCTTGCAGAAGGCGCTGTGTGTAACATCAAATGTCATCAGCTTCTTCTGTGCACTGGCTGGCTTCTTTGTCATTGCCAAGGACCTCTTTCTGGAGAGTCCTTTTCCATGGCCAATCTGGAGACCGTATCCCAACGACACAGTGAGTTCCCCTCTACTCCTGAGTCCTCTGATTCCAAGGAAGAAACAACCTTGAGCTTGGCTGATAAGAAGCAATCAAGCCTCAGAAAACCTGTCCTGGAGCCAGGAAACACCACTCTCAACACACCCAGGCATGATAGAAGCAGCATGGCTGAGCTGCTCATCAGTTAGCATCAGGAAACTGGACTGTGCTTTGGATCGCTATGTCCAGCCCTACATGAGAAATTTAAGAAAACTGAGGCCCATAGAGGGGGATATCCCATCTGGTGCTGAGCAGCAAACTGACTGAAAGACCACAGCCTAGAACTGCTATTTCCACAGCTAAAGCATTTCCTCCCAAAAGCCTGGCAGATCTGGCTCAATCCACTTTTCTACCCCCATTTTATGGCAGTGAACACTGAGGTTCAGAGGGGATAAATTAGTGGCCAGAGATCACACAGCAAGTCCGGGTACAGTGAAAGCTTAAAGCTTTTTTTAAGCTTTCAACAGTGAGCCCCGAGCTCTTTCACTATACCACGGCTGCCTCTCCAACAGGAGGAAGCACCACCCTCTAAATTATGTGCCAGGCTCCTGGGAGACACAGTGAACATACACATGCTTCCCTAGTGACTGTTAGTAGCTTTGCCCCTCGGTGGTTCCCACCTCGCCCTTCCCCAACCCTGCTCTAAAATAGACTTTCTCTCTGGGCCTAGACAACCCCATTGGCTGAGTAGAGTTGTCCAGAAAACCCTCAGGTTACTTCCAGTTCTCTGAGGGTCTTGGAAGACTCTGTCTGGTCCTCACACTTTGGGAAACACTGGCCCAGGCCCCCATGTGCCAAGCATTAGGCATGGAGCATAGAAACAGCTCCAACCCCTCAGAGTCCCTCCTCACCATCCCAGGGTTGCAGGAGTCTTGCTGCTTGTGTTGTGGATGTGCCTGGCAAAGCCAGGTGACAGGCAGGTACCAAAGAAGCCCTGTCCTTTCTTCCTGACGCTTTCTATAGGCCTTCATCCAGAGACTGGAGCTGGCCGTGTTCTGCTTCGCCTTCCTGGAGATCTTCCTAACAGGGCCCACAGCCATCATAACCTGTAGGACAAAACGTCTGCATGCAGAGGTGAGGCCTTCCTGGAGACAAACCCTCAAGACATGGAGACACGGACAAGGGAGAGCTCAGAATGGACAGACAGCAGGCAGGGGTCACAGACTGGGTACTTAGGAGACATCGGACCTTTGGAACAGTGCATCAATATTCCATATAATTAATATAGTTATGAGCCATAGTGACACATATAAATGTAACTTTACTTCATCTTCTCATCATCCTTTCAGGCAGTGCCCCACTACACAGATAAACTGAGACTTACCACCTCCTAAAGCTAGACCCAGCCCAGCCCACATTGGGAATTCCAGCTTTCTTGATCAGTGTTGGAGAGACAGTCACACATAGACCTCTGGAAATTCCCTCATCAAGCCTCATGTGGACCTTGTAACTTCAAAAGTGATTCTGCCAAGAGACACTTTGTAAATAGCTAATCATACATGTACTAGACCAATGGGGAACAGTAATTTCTCTTTTGCAGGATAAGGATGACACCCCTCTCGTTCTTGACACACCTGTGGAACTTGAAGGTCTGTCAATGGACCACCATGATATGAAGATGTGACTTAAGGTAACATACAAATGAGCAAATTAAGAGGTGAAGGGGTTCTCAGCCTGGTTCCCCAGACCTTCAGATGTCCACAGTCCCTTCTCCTTGGCACAGACAGGAGTCAGTTCCCCTGGGAAAAGAACAAGCAGTCCACCCAGGAACAGGTGGGGTCCACCTCAGACCCAGATACCTCAGTGTCTGACTCAGTTGGCCATGACCTCCTCTGCTGAATCAGAGTAGAACCAGATGCCCTCCTTGCCAGTCCTCAGAGTAGCTCCTGGATGAACCACCCACACTTCAGTGTAGTTGGACTTTCCTTTGGGCCACCAACTCACAAATAATGACATAAAGACTTATCATTAACTAAGAAAGCTAAGCCTTATTTGGGCTTGTCCCACTAGCTCTTATAACTTAAATTAACCCAATTATTTTAACCCTCATCTCCCTGTACTGTCCATGCTTCTTCTTCCACATCTGGCTGGTGACTTCATTTTCTTCCCAGAGGTCCCACCTATATCTCCTGCCTAGCTATTAGCCATTCAGCTTTTTATTACACCAACCAAAGTAATACATTTTCACTCCGTGTACAAATATCCCACAGCACACAGCCTCCCACCCACAGTGCATGTGCAATGACTGCCCATAGCTGAGGTGGATGGCATAGGCTATTTTTAGGGTAATCATGAATTTTGGGGTTTGGGAGCAGCCAAAAGAATGTCAAATCAAAAACCATACAAGGTCTCTGCTTCTGGGGCCTCAGTGTCCCCATCTATAGATGGAGGAAAGTGGTGACCATGATCAGGCTCCTGTCAGCTCAGAAATCTGAGACCAGAAGTGGAGTTCAAGATGAGAGTCTAGCCTGGGAATTCTGAACCTACTCATGCTGGTGGGCAAGCCGAGGGAAGGACCTGCCTTACCTGCTCCCCAGCCTTCAGTGCTCAGAGGAAATCACTTACCAAGCTGGCTTGTTTGTGGGCCACACTGGGTTCATTCTGTTTCTTTAAGTTGATTTGTTTCTTATATTATTTTAAGAGGTCTCTTTTTAGGAATAAAAACTTTAATTACCAAAGTAAACCTCCAAATAACAAACCTGGTAAAACTAAACATAACTAGATTCTTGACTTGTCTGCCATGACCTCACCTGCCACTCATTCTGATTCAACCTTCCTAAGGTACCTTGAGACTCCCCAACACACAAACATACTCTGCCTCTGAGCCATAATCCTGGATCTTCCTCATCTGGCCCCTCCTCCTTCTCTGATATGGGCAGAACTTGCTCTGAGTTTCCTAGGCCACCAGCTCTGGACCACTTCTGGCCTCATTGACACTTTCTATCAATCTTCACTTCATAGGCCCAAGGAACTTAGAGAGCAGTCTAAGAATGCTCACTAATAAGTGCTAGTACAGCTCCAAGCTGAAGTCCTGTCTGACTAACGATGTACAGGTGGTGGGAGCCTGCCTCTGGCTCTCCAGAAGGGACATTTCAGTGGAGGGGGGGTGAGATCAGTACATTCAAAGGAATATTGACAACATCAGCCCTCTTAGCTCAAGGGAACCCTGTCCTCCCAGCAGCCTGTCTCCCACACAGCAAGGGCTCATATTTTTCACTGTGTCCCATCTGGGCATCTGGGCCCAGAGAGCACCCAGTCCTGGCTTGTCGACTTGGAAGAACTGCCAGGTGTCCCTGAACCCTATTTGATTCTAAACATCATTGAATTACAATGACACAGGTCCATCTAGAGAAATGTATTATTTATTGCATGTGAGTGCTAAGAGTGTGTAGTTCAGTGGGTAGAGGGTTTTCCTAGCTGGGAAATAAGCAAAGTGGAGCTCTTCTGATTCAGCTTGCAGAAAAGATGTGGATTTGAGCTCTGACTTCAGCTACAATTCCCATGGCCCTTGAACTTGGAATTCTGCTTTCCAATCTCATCAAACTTCTATGTTAAAAGAATCATTATGAATCATCTCAATTAACCTCATGTCACAGGATAAACTAAAGCCCAGATGGGTGATGTAGGCTCACTGAGTGATACCCAGAAGATGTCTGATGTTATCATCTCTCTGGCCATGACTTCTCAGCCCTGTCCCATCTGCTTCCTGGGATCCTGAGGTAGAAGAAGATTAACTCTTATGTCCAACACCCACCCTAACTCCCTGGCTGCCAAACCTATTGTTTCCTCCAGTATGAGATTTTAGCCCCACTGCCACCCCAGGAACATTAAGAGAAACCCCTAAACGTGGGTCTTCTTCTTTTTCAGCACTGAAATGTACTTCAGCACTGAGACACATCATGGAGACTTAATGTTTATTTCTTTGTCCCACAGATAAAGACCGAATTCCTACAATGCCAAGTCCATCTCCACCTCCAGTGGCTGGACTCCACTGTGAGACAGGCATGACTCACAAATAAATGTATAAATGGTATAAAGAGAAACTGAAGTGTTCTGAGAGTGTGATGGAAAGAGAGGGACATGGAGAGGAGGTGTGTCAGGGAGCTACAGGTCCAGCTGTCTAGGCTCTGATAATTTTTTTTTTCTTTTTTTTGTGTGTGTAGCATGTGTGTGCATGCATGTTTGCATGTGTGGAACATGTGGGGGACTATGCATGCATGTGTATGCATGTGGAGGCTATTGATGAAAGAAATCATCTGAGATAGAGTGGAGAGCCTAAGGTTTATCTTCAGACTTCCTCCTTATTCATTGAAGCAGGACCTGTCAATCTAACCCAGAACTTGCCAATATGGCTAGTCTTACTGGCCAGCCTGCTCTGGGAATCCTGTGTGACTTGACAATTTGTGAAAGCTGTGAGAGGGGAAAGGCTACAGCTACTGTCACCAAGCTTAGAGTCACAGTCTGTACCCAAAGAATGCAGGTTCAGCCACCTGTCCTCAAGAAGTCATTCTTTTTTTAATGTGAGCCTGAATGTATGAGTACTATGTGCCTGCAGCGATCTGTCAATGCCAGAAGAGAACATCAAATCCCCTGGGACTGGAATTTCAGGTGGTTGTGAACTCCCTGCCATGAGTCCTGGGAACTGAATCTGGGTCTTCTACAAGAGCAGCAAGGGTTCTCAACTATTGAGCCAACTCCCCAGCCACCTGGGAAGCCCACTAAGATATCCAAATCAGCAGAAAAAGGAGACTTATTCAGTGTGCCCACATGGGGAAAAGGGACAAAGAGATCCAGTGGCATGCCCCCCCTCCAGCCCATCTCCAGGACAGGCATATGTACATCTAAGTAACCTGTCAGTGTCTGAGCAAAGTAGTCTGGCAAGTTATTAGAAATGCGTGAACCTCCCCCAAGAGAAAATGGCTGAGCATACTGCTGTACATCTTTAACCTCAGCACTTAGGAGGCAGAAAAGGCCAATTTTTGTGAGTTCAAGGACAGTCTGGTCTACAGAGTGAGTTCCAGGACACCCAGAGCTACATAGTGAGACCCTGTCTCCAAGGAAAAAACAAAAAACTTAAAAGTGTGAAATCACTCTCATAGGAGACAAGTACCCTCCTTCGCAACCCCATGCCTATTCCCTGTAACTTCTGGCTTATTTACAAAGAACAGTCAGCCTAGACTCGAGTGAAAACTTGCTCTAGATTTAGATCAAATGCCCAAGACACAAAGGCAGAGAGATGTGGGTAAAATTACATGTGTTTTAGAAACAGAGCTCTGGATTCAAACCCTCACTGGACCACTGGCCAGCTTCTATCCCTGCACCTCTGAAAAACAAGATTACCCTGAAAATCAGACAAAACCTGCAAGCACCACCCATATGTGCTAGCTACTCCAGGAAGAATCTTGATGACATAAACCACCGGTGAAACTAGGACACTTTTCTAATCTACCATCATAAAATTCATTTTTATCAATATCGCTGAGCATCTTGTCAGGTGCATGCTTGTCAGTCTGCAGACAAATGGTATCTGTGGAGGAAACAATCTGTGCATTTCTATGGTACTCCTTCCGTAGAGTGAGTCAGAGCATCTGAGATGCAGAATTATGATCACAGGGCACACAATCAGTTCTTGATGTATATGATACATCAGTATATGACAGGATGAAATGGGTAAATTATAAGATAATAGTGAACTCTGGCCCTGCCCTGTCATTCTGTGAGTTCATGGGCAGCCTTGTGCCTATGGCAAGATAAAACATTTGGAAGCTCTGGGAAAACAGAAAAGACAGTTCACTGACTCAGAGAGACTCAGTCTACCCACTTGAAGCTGAATGCACCATCTGAGTGAGGTCCAGGGTTGGTTTGAGCTACTGCAGTATGAGTGGATAGAGAGAACGGAGATTCCTACCACTAAATCAGGAACCAGTTTAATCTGTGGTTCAAAAAGGGGACCTCATACTTTCTCTGGGGTGTTATTTTTGGTCACAAGTTAATAACTCCAAAGGCTGGAGGTGTACAGCACAGTGTCACGATCCTTGCTTAGCATGTGTGAAACTCTGGGTTCCATCCCCAATATCACAGAAAGACAACATCTCCAGAGGTTGCCATGGAGATGAGGCCACTGTACCAACAGAAAAGGGCAATCATCACTGAAGTGGATATCACACTGTGGAGAAAATGGAGCTGTCAGGAAGCCAGATGTAGAGGAAATGAGAAGGCTGGCTAGTAAACTGGTACAGATAGGGAGAAGTGACTTACTTATTCTGAAACTGTCGTTGACCAGATCTTGAGAACTGAGAGTCTGAGTGTGTGCAACACTTGGATGTGTTTACCTGTCTTTCTGATGAGTTCTCCTTTTATATTCAGGCCCCAGATGACACTGTCTGGTAATGTAGACAGGGTCTGTCATTGTCCCATTCAAGCCCAGCCCCAAGCAATTCTGGTGGTGGCTCCTGGCAAGGTGAAAGAACAGATCTGGGGCTGAGGAGTCTGAGTTAAAGTCACATTTGAGTGACTTCCAGGAAGTCTCATGGCCTCTCTCAGATGCCATTACCTCCTTGTTGATTAGGGAAAAATCATTCCTGCCCAAATGCAGATTTATGTTCTCTGGGGGAACCCCTAAAGTGATACAAGTTCTACAAAGGCAGGGACCATGACTACCTGGTCCCTGGTGTTTTTCTAGTATCAGGCACAGGATAAATAACTAGTTCTTGGTGAATGATGGTGCTCAGCCTCTGCACTGTGTAGAAGGCCAAGGCAGGCTCTTCAGGTTTTGTTCATCATTTTCTTTGGGACATTGATCCTCAGGGTGTGGTCTGTGGACCACCAGCACCTGAGAGTTTGCTAGAAATCCAAAACCACAGCCCCATCCCAAAAATACTGAATCCTAACATATGGTTTGGACCCACCTTGCATTTGACTGACTCTCACTGAAGCTGGAGATGCACTGTTGTTAGATACAGTAGGAAGCGGATGAGATGGTATGAGATGTCACCTTCTTAGGGTCCCTACTTCCACCTGCTCAGGTGTCACACTGTAAGGACCTGGATTCATTTGCACACTGATAACCTGGGGGCAGGGCCCAAGTCTTCAAGTGAACACAAGAGCCAAAGGATTCAAAAGTTGTACCTTACCCCTTGGCCCAATCCTGAAGTGCCAAAGTGTGTTGCATCTTGCTTACATCTGTTTTGTTTTAAAGACTCCTGCCCATCGGGGCTCAGGATCCTTAGCCTTTCCACTGTGCTAGGCTGTGCTAGGCTATTGACCCAGGTTCATGGGAACCTGTATGTAACTATAAAATCCTCTCTCTTTACATCATGTCCAGCCTCTCTGGTGGCAATCATGGAAATTCTTATACACAGGCATAACACCTCTAGCCCTTTCTTTGACCTGTTCAGGGCAGGAAGCCTACTACAAAGGCTAGCAGGGGCCTGAAGAGGGGAAACCAGCTCCACCAAGTCACCCTCTGCCAACCAGGGGGTCGCTGGAGTGCCCCTTCCTGTTTCAGCAAAACCTGAAGGTGCTTGAAGAGGATCTGGAGATAAGCTCTACTTACTCTCCTCCACCCTGCACAGCAGGAAGCACAGAGCTTTGGAGGGGCCTTTCCCTTTCCAAGCAGCAGCCCAGACCCTATGAGCCCCAGCAAACACAGCTATACGGTCCCTCCCACTCTTGCCCTCCCCCCCATCTCAAGAGTCAAAGGCAATGGGGGCTGAGATAAGCGCTTTCAGTCAGAGCTAACTCCTGCCCTGTTCATGTTCTCTGTATAACCAGCTCATGTTATACACATGAAAACAGCTGTTCACACCTGCACAAAAGGAAGGAGGGGGGATCTACAGTGACATGAGGAGCTAGACCCCAAAGAGGCCAAAACAACTCAACAGAAGTCCTGTACCAGCCAGGTATGGTGGCTCACATCTGTAGCAGACATTCAGGAGGAGGATGAGATAGGTGGGTTGCCATGAGTCCCAGGCCAACCAAGATGGCTTCAGGGTGTGTGGGGAGAAGGTGAAAAAAGGGGACAGGGAAAAGAGAGGGGAGATGAAGGAGGAGAGGAAAGGGGAGGAAGTCTTACAGGGAGACATCTGGAGCCATATGGAAGGTTTCCACTGGAGGGCCACACCTCGTCTTACTGCCAGGAAGGGCATGAGGGCAGGTGCAGGTCATACTGCTGGGAGCTACGGAGTAGGGAGATGAGGAATCCGCAGTGCTGAGTGCAGTCAGTTCTGGGGGAGGAGGCTGTGGAGAACTGGGGAACAGTTGCAGGGACAGGAGATTGCAGTCTGACAATTCTAGAACAGCTGTAGGAAACACATCTTTGAATACGTAAGCAACCTGACTAGCAGAAAGAAGCCTGCAGTCAGGTATTTACGCGTGCAAATGTTTACTTTGAACGACCAGCTCAGGAGGCAAGTGCGCTGATCTCTAGTCCCTCCTTTTATTAACAAAGAAGCTAAGCACAGGGCTTGGATCAGGCAGCACAAATGGTAGCGGTGGGAGTCCCACCTGGGTTATCTAACTCCTCCCACCTGGCCTGACTCCTCCCACCTGCCTTGACTCCTCCTACCTGGCGTGCCTGATTCCGAAGGCTCAACTGTTCACAGAAAATTTACGGGTTTTCCAGGAGATAACCAGGGTGCAGAAAGGATAAGGCACTTGGCCAAAGCCAGGCAGTGAGTGACACTGTGAGCCAGGATTAGTCACAAAGCTGGAAGGTTTAGCAACCTGGCAACTGCCCCTCCTGCAGACATGCCTGTTCCCGACAGCCCCTGGGCCTATGCACTGGAGGGGCTGAGTATCACACATGACATAAAGTGCTGACGAGGCAAGACCTGGCTTATTTATGTAACCTGAGATATGCTGAGTGAAGGAAAACATGCCCACAGATGGGCCCATGATATGGTTCAGATACTCTCCTGGGCCTCAATTATCCACCCAATCAGGGCAGCACAGTTGAGATCTTAAATCCTCAGCACTAACTAAACACTTGCTGCCTACCAGGGGTCTCCTGGTGTTCCTTTAGTCCCCTGGAATACCAAGAAAGAAGATGATTGTCAATCCTAGCACAATGGTCTGCACTGACAGAGGTGTACACATACAGATGGACACGTGACTTATACAGGCAGGAGCACACACAACATGCATGCTAAGAAACCAAGAAACATGTATTGTCAACCAGGTACTCTCACCTTACCCTAGCAGAGACACATACCCACAGACAGAAAACACACACACATGCACGCACACATGCACGCACGCACACAACATGTGGACACTGAAAGTTTTAAAGACAAGCACAGACAAAAGAAATGATAGACCTTCATCAGCCTCTCCCCATCTCACTGTCCTATCAGGAGATTCAAAGTGCAGGAGATCTTTGGTACAGTAACAAGTGCCAACTCTTCAGATGAGGATTTATATGTAAATAACCTGTTTCAAAGTGCTACCTCCCACCTCCAAAGCAACCATAAATAGGTGGGAAAGTGAGCCAGGAAGAAGCCTGAGGGCATGGGAACTACTTTTACAAAAACCTGGGGCTGAACCCTGCTGAGGTGGGGGGGGCACAGAAGCCCCTTCCTACCTCCTGCTTAATGTGCAAAAGAACTGCTCAGCAAATTTCAAAAGCCTCCTCTGAGAAACACACACACACACACACACACACACACCCCGACACACACACACAATGACAGGTTGGGCTCAAGTGGAACCTTTCATACATAACAGAGGCATACCCAAAGCCCTTTATTCAAAAAGCCATCTCTCACATACACACTACCCTGGCAAGGACATAAAATTAGCCTTGAACTATTGTAAGTAGACCTGGGATGTGATCTGTTTAACATTTGCAAGTGATGCCTCCAAAGGTAAGAGTCAGGAAGTAGGATGGGCTGAGGCAGCCTGGAGCAGGAGGGCACACAGCCCCAGGCAGCCCACAAAGTGGCTCTGAGTATTGGAGCACTCAAGCAGGGGCATAAATTTAGGTAACCAAACAGAACCTACTCCTTTGAGAATTGGGGAACTAGAAGAGCTGGGGGTGTTAGTGCCTAAACTACAGCTCCCCAAAGCTGTCCTTGGATCAGGAACATGAGGGCTCTGAGCCCATAGAGTGACCCTGGGGGAATGACCAGCGAGGCAGGAACTCACAGCACAGCAGTTCCAGAGTTTAATTACAGCACATGTGTGCAACTGTTTCTAGTGACATAGAGGCTGTACTATTGCCTGCCCCTAAAAGTTGACTCCATCGGTATGCATCTGAGACCATGGATGGCAGTGTCTAAGGGGTGTGTTCTCCACCCACTTTCCACCCTGCGGGAACTTTTCTGTGGGTGTTCATCTTCCCTACCTCCTCCTGGGTCGGTATTTAACCATAAAGGTGTTCTAAAGAGACACTTGTATCTCTCGATCTATCTATCTGACTATCAGACAATGGACCCCAAAGAAATGGGAATTTCCCCAGAATTCTCATGCTAAGAGAAGAAAAAGTCACCAACCAGAGGGGAAAACTTGTCTCCTAGAAAGAGATTTCATACAGTTCTAACAACTTGTCAAGACTACCTTACAGGATAATGTAGCAGGAAATCAGAATTTACCCAGATGAATGTACCCGGGTAAATTCTGATAATGTCAAGGAACCGGATCTGATCGGGGCGTAACCAGCTGGGGAGACCCCGGGATAAAGAGATAATTTAGCTCCTTTGACCCCCAGCTTAGGGAAGAAGCTGTCACATTCCCTTGCGCTCTGCTTCCTCCTTTTCTTCCCCTCAAAATCTCCTTTATACCATGTGTTTTTAAAATAATAAATATTACCAAATTATTTGTATATACATATACATATATATATATAAAACGACTTTACATAATTTGCAATATCTGGCATCCCAACGTGGTGGACCCTCTTTCTAAAACCCTGGTGATTCGCAGGATCTCTTTGTACCCCTTCCCAGTATGGCCACAATGAATAAATCTCCCTTTTCTAAAGCTTTGGCTCTTTAATCGGTTTATTGAGGACAGAGTAGCCAGTCCTGACTTAGGGCACAGGTTGTGAGCCCCAACTTTGACAACAAGCAGTCAAGGTTTTCTGGGCCTCAGACCTGACACTTTGCTTATTAAGTTTTGAAAGAAGAGAACCACTAACTGGATGCCTAAACACAGTAAGGAAGAAGAAATAGGTGACTGGGTGGGAACGGTTAACACAACTAAAGACTCCAACTTCCCGCTCACAGAGGCCCTAGTACATCCTCCTTTGGAACACAGCGCAAAACCGTTACAAAACAGAAAACTGAGGCCGAAAGAAGTGCGACGTTTAGAAGTGTTCTTCTAAAAAGAAGAACAATTTACCAGTTGTTCCGAGTTTACAGAATTATTCGGCACTGCCTAGGGATGCCCTCGGCCTTTTTGTCAACCCCCCAGCCCCCAGGGGAAAAAAAGTGCCCCATACTTCTCTAGCACCTAGTAAACGCATTTTGCAGGGGTGTGAAGGTGACATACGGCAACCAGAAACCCAGCAACCAACCTGGACAAACACTATAAACAATGAGCTCGGGCACAATACGCAGGCTGCTACTAAGCCCAGCCCCGGAGGGGCAGGCCGGCCTGCTTTTCCATCCCTCCCCAACAGCCCGGCATCCCCAACAAGTGCGCTTCCTGCCCGGCCCGGAAGTGGGTGCGTCTGACGTCATATGAAAGCGCCGGTGGTTCCGAATGCGACAGAGGCTACACGTGAACCATGGATACGCCGCGGAGGCGCAGCCGGCGACTTGAAGGCCTAAAACCTCAGTTCCTAAAGACCCTTCCTGACCACGCAGTTTCCCGGGCGAGGCGGGCCCTTGTAGAGTTCGAGTCGAACCCGGAAAAAAGAAACAAGCCCAAATCTCTGACAGTGCAGCCACCGAGCCTTGCGTCTCCCCAGCCTCGGCCAGAGACAAGCCCTGGATCACCCTGTCTGGAACAGGATGCAGGCGTTGGGTCCTCCCAAAGGCAGCCAAAGCCTGACTCCGGATCCCTCCAACCTCAGCGAGATCTGGGCCTGGAGCCACCTACAGGGCAGGCAAAACCGAGTCTGGAATCTTCCCAAGGAGAGGAGTCATCCAGATTCTCTTCCACGTCGGCAGACCTGGACTCAGGGGTGGTCAAAGCTAAGGAGGCGTTGATCCCAGGATCCCCAGAGCCTTGCCCGGGGCTCCAAGCACCGGGTCCCGAACCCTCTCAGCCAGTACAGGAGCTGACATCCCCGGCACCCAGCTTCCCAGAGCACCAGCAGGAACCAAGCAGACTACCTCTGGGTGGCGAGACGGTCACAGGAGGCTTCGACATAAAGAAGCGAATTACATCTTCTCCCCAGGCCCTGGCGCCCAAGAAATTGAAGGAGGAACTTCCTGTAATCCCGAAGGGGAAACCCAAATCGGGGCGTGTGTGGAAAGACCGATCCAAGAAAAGGTAAAGTGGGGTTGGGGTCGCATGGTCTATGGATAGAGTTCTCCTTGTGTTTGGACCCTGCCTTTGCCCAAATGCAATCCCAGGGTTGGAAAAGCTCACCCCAGTAAAGTTTACAAACGTGATCATAATCAGAATGTCAAATGCCCTGAGGTAGATCTCAATGGTCATTTCTCTAATGTCTGCCCCCGGCGGAGTTCTTTTGAACTTACTATTTATTTTATTTATTTATACATACATACATACTAGGTCTCAGTGTGTAGCGCTGGCTGCCCCTGAATTCACAGCGATCTGCCTTCGTCTGCCTCCTTAATGCTGGGATTAAAGGTATGTGCTACCACATACTGCCCTTCCATCCTCTTTGTCTGGAGTTCCGTTTGTTTCAAAAATACTTACTCTGTCCACCACATCTGCTGAGGAAGGCACAGCAAGAAAGGCAGCCATTATTTGAATGCTGTAAAGTCCTTTCCACTGGTGTCTGCTAGTTACTGTCTTTAATAAAATGTAATCACTTCTGACCAAAAGGGAGAGTCTTTCACACCCAGCAGCACGTGTAATCACATTTAATCTTATCTCTGCCCTGTGGAGTGTTGCTATTATTGATGTTGCACATCTGAGGAAACCAAGGCTCAGACACAGGATGTGAGCATAGATATAATTACAAAGCATGTGATCAGAACCCATTAACCTGCTTCTGTTGATCTGACTTGACTCGGGTTGCAGCCTTCTTAAGAATGAAGTCTTCCTTGTCCTTTCAGTCTGGGGCATCATAAATGCTCCCTTCATATCTTTGGGTATGCAAAAGGCATCATTTAGTCAGCAGAGAAAGAGCAGTGGGGTTCAGTTGAAATTTCTGCTGTGGGAAAGGCCCCTTACAAGACATCATTTTCATGATGCAACATTCTCTTGGCACTACTGTGCTAAAAATGCCTGTGGCTCTGACTTCTCTAGGCTTCCATCAGTTTGCCCATTCAGGATTCTCAAATCCCAATTTTTAAGAGTAGGAAGTCAGTCCACAACTCACCCACTGCTCTGTTTAAAGGGAGCAGGATCTTCGGCAAGCCTCTGGGGACCTGGCGGGGAAGGGTATCAGAAGCTAACGGTGCAGCAGGGTGGGGCAGAACCAGACTGCTTATGTGTGAGCCTGGTGCCAAGTTCCAGACTGTTTGCCAGACTCTGAGGAAGGGAGCGGTATTGCCCTTCCTCTGGTGAGAAGCAGACTGCCAAGCATGCAGCAGACCTCTCAGAGACAGGGTTGCCTCAAGATACTCTATAACAGTACACAGGAAATGCAGGAGTCCAGTCAAAATACAGAAAGCAGAAGGGCACTGTGAAAGGACCTTCTATGGAGCCTTGAGCCTTAGAGTTCTGGGGCAAAGAACAAGCCCATGGACACCCAGCAGCAGGCTTAGCAAGAAATGGAGGAGAAAGAAACCACATGTGGAGGCTTGTCTTACTTTTTTATCACTTTTTTTTTTCAGATTTATTTATTTATTATGTATGCAGTATACAGAAGAGGGTACCAGACGTCATCATAGATGGTTGTGAGCCAGCATGTGGTTGCTGGGACTTGAACTCAGGACCTCTGGAAGAACAGTCAGTGCCCTTAACCTCTGAGCCATCTCTCCAGCCCAACTTTTTTATCACTCTTGAAGCATACAGAACAGGAAAAAGCTGAGTTTTATGAGTCTAATCACCAGTTTGAACAGTTGTCAGCATTTCCTGGCCCAGCTTCATTTCCCAGCGCTTTGCCCTCCTAGAGTGTTTTAAGCGCACCCTAATATGTTCTAACAGCTCACCAGAAAAGGTGGACTTCACCTACTCCCATTCCAATACCATCACACCCACCATGCTGGTTAAGAATCAGAATTCTTACAGAAAAACCCCCCTTGTTCTTGCTGTTTGGAAGTAAAGCTACACCCCTCTAGGGAGTGAGCAGCTCATCTTCAGAAGCATTCACTCAGGTTACCATGTTTGATGACAACAAAACTAAACAGCTGAGGCCATATAGCTACAGAAAGATTCAGGTCCAAACCTGTACTCAGGAATGAGGACTCTGGGAGTCTTGTTTGTTCCTCTAGAATGGAAAGCACAACCTTCCTCAGAGTTAAAGCTACATGCAGCCTGTTCCGTCCTAAGTTTCTATAGAACGCTGAGTGCCAGACAGGCAGGAGAGGACGGGAAGCAGACCCAGAGCCTAGTGAGAGCCGGATGTGATTGCAGCACCACAGGGTCCCCTAAGTGCCTCTTCTCTTGCCAAGGTTCTCCCAGATGGTTCAGGACAAGCCTCTGCGTACCTCCTGGCAGAGGAAAATGAAGGAGCGACAGGAGAGGAAACTGACCAAGGACTTTGCCCGGCACCTAGAGGAGGAGAAACAGAGGCGCCGGCAGGTAATGGACGGAGGCCAAATACATGCATGCTGCAACAGACATGGGCTGCCTGCGGGAGTATGACTTAGAGTCCTGGGCACGAGAGCCCCAAATTCACTTCCCTAGCCCCTATCTTATAACCAGAAAAATGTCCTCCTTTAAAGGTCCATGCCCATGAGCTAGGAACACAGTTTGGTGATAGAGCACTTGACTGGTATGCACAAGGCCTTGTGTTCTGGTACCACAGAGGCTTATTTCCAGTGTCTTCAGCCTTCAGGAAGCCTTGAAAAGAATCCCAGGACCAAGTTCAGGTGTCACTGCTAGTCTGATGAGCCCAAGGCTTAGAAGGAACACTGATCCAGAGTCAAACAACTCATCTCAAGATCTGTACTCCCAGTTTGGCCACTGAGAAGAGCAATGGGCCAGTCACTAAGGCATCCCTCCACCTTGCTTTGAGTCACTCCAGATCTGTTTTTGAGACCTGTCTTTTTCCTGTGCATCTTTGGCTCCCTCTTGGGCAAACAGTTGCCATCTCATGAGCAACTGGAGAGGCTCATCCTCCTAGTACAAAGGAGCAAAGGGCCCAGGCTTCCCCAGTGACTCAGAGTTGTCAAAGCCACAAAAGGCCTTGACCACATAGGATTTAATGTTGGAGCCACCATCCCTGTCCTAGTGCTGCTGGGGTACAGTAGCAGCATAGCTAGGAAGCCCTGGAACAGGCTCTGAGTGTCCCCAGAGACCTGGCACTATTCTAAGCCTTAGCCATACACTTAACTCCTCAAGTCAGTCTGGGGAGGTAGGTTCTGTGGTCAGCTTTAATGCAGAGGTGAGGAAGCAGGGGGCATAGACTTGGCCACAATAACCTAATTAGGAAGAAACAGGATGAAAACTCAAGCTGGACCAGGTTCCTCCAGAGCCTTTTGACAGCTCACCCTGCCCAGCCCTGGACCAGATGCGGAGCCCAGCTACATCCTTGCATTCTCTTTCTGTATACCGGAGCCTGGGCAGAAGGAAACCTGAAAAGTAGCATGACAGAGGGAACCAGCCTAGCTTCCTCCCTGGCAGCTAGTGCATGGAATTGTACAAGGGGCCTTTCTGCCTGCATGTGACTTTTAGATGGGAAGGCACCCACATCTTAGCCTACACGGTATCTATGTAAGCCACTGTCTTAGGGTACCCTTTGGCCCACCTTCTTTCTAATCTGGAGCCATGTACCCTTGCCACAGTGGGCCTCAGCTCAGAACCTACAGCATAGGCATTGTACCTGATCGTTCTTCCCCAGAAGTGCCAAGGCCTCCACCCCTCCCACTAGGAACAACCTGGAGTCCAAGCAGGCTTTTTCTGGTCCTGCCAGTTCTTACTCACCAGGGGCCTGAGATACTAGGGCCTCCCTCAGCTCCTGTCCCCTTTTGTGTTTCAGGAGAAGAAAGAACGTCGAGCTGAGAACCTGAAACGCCGTCTAGAGAATGAGCGGAAGGCTGAGATTGTCCAAGTGGTGAGTATACTCCAACCAAGAGATGCAGGCTGTGGCCAGATGAAAGAGGCCTTTAAGGTGCTTCCTGCCTTGTATAGCCCATTGTCCTGCAGTCTTGGGCCCCTGTCTTTCTTTTTCCAAGAGACGGGAGGGTCCTCAGCTACACTGATGCCTCCTATTTCCCCCATTCCCAGATCCGAAACCCTGCCAAACTCAAGAAAGCAAAGAAGAAGCAGCTGCGCTCCATTGAGAAGAGAGACACCTTGGCCTTGCTCCAGAAGCAGCCACCCCAGAGGCCTGTAGCCAAGGTCTGAGCTCAGGACAGCCCAGAGGCCTCCACAATCCAAGAACCACAGCAAACAAGCCACATCTCGTGCCACTGTCAGACATCTCTCCTGCGCCCAGCACACCAACTCTGTCACATTAAGACGGATTGCAGCCCAGAAGGAACCCACGGCCTCACAGGGTCTCAGGAGAGATTTACCTGTCTCCTACTCCTTTTGGTCTTTTCCAAAGTGCCTTAAGATCTTGAACAATTGCTGGGTGGTTGGCGGCACATGCCTTTAGTCCCAGCTCTAGGAGGTTGTGACAGGTGGATCTCTTAAGTTTGAAGCCAGCCTGGTCTTCAGAATGAATTCCAGGACCTCTAGGCTACAGAAAGCCCTGTTTCAAACAGCAACAATAAAAAGATCTTGAACTGGGAATTCTTGTTCCCCAGTGAGCTGGTAACTAACTCCTTATCTCAGGGTCCCCAGTCTAGCCCACACCTGGAGGCCTGCTGTTAGAAGTCAGCTCCTCCATTCTCCCAAAGGCCACATGTGAATTCTACTGATTCTGTTCCCTGTGCTGACTGAAGCCAGCCCCTCCTTATCAAGTGGGGGGTTACAGGGAGCTGTGTCCTCTCTAGCACCCCCTTCTCACACAGGACTGTGAAGCCTTAGGACTTGATCCATGCCCACCTGCTCTTCCAGAGTGTTTATTGATGTCTGCATAAGTGCACAGTCTAGGCTTCCAGAGAGATACAAGGCCCTGCCCCATCGGGCTTGTGTTCTTAAAATAAACAAAATGCTTGGTGTAACAGATATAATGTGCTCTAAAGGGGGGGGGAGGGGGGGAGGTGACATTTTACTGTCCAGTTTGAGAAGCACCTGCCATAGACTTGAGGCCTGCTTAGCACTGAGAACTGACAACCAGCCTGACCTTAAGGAGATCCTGAGCTCTTTACATCCACCAGTTACTGACATCAACTCCCCTTCTCCTGGAATATGGAGATGAGTGACAGCCAGCTGTCCTGTAGTCCATCCATGGTGGAGAAGGTAGATGTAGTTTGGAGAAAGGCCCTTAGCAAGGTGCCCCTTCTACCTGCAGGTTGGAAGTGATAGCTGCCAGGCCCTGTCCTGTGAGGCAGCTGTAATACTGAGGATGGAAGGTATTCTCTCTGTATAGAATCAAACCTGTGGTTCTAGTGGCTAGAGTGCAGCCTCTGGCGGCAGCAGCTTTGAACCTGCAATGAAGATCCCTGAGCTGGAATTGGCACACCTGTCACAACCAGCAAGGTTGTATGATAAAGGCCAATGGTGGGGGGCGTTTAAAAGTGAAAGTAATAGGCTAGAAACTGTTTCTCAACCGTTCCCTCCCACTGGTACCCCAATATGCTCTATTGTTCATTGGCAGAGTGTTGCAGAATATTATTTTAAGGTGTGTTATTTTTGTTTATGCTGTGGAACATTTTCTTTAATAATGCAAATATATGTTGCATTTTTTATATTGTATTTTTTAAAACTGAAGCTGTGGTTCTTTGCCTGTCTAGCACACCTTTTGGACTAATAAAGAGCTGAATGGCCAGTAGTAAAGCAGGAGAAAGGATAGGCAGAGAGAATAAATAGAAAGGAGAGTGAAGGAAGAGAATGCAAGGGCCAGCCACCCACCCAACTACACAACCAGCATCAGAGTAAGATAGACAGAAACAGAAAAAGGTAAAAGTCCAGAGACAAAGATGGGATAATCTAGGGTAAGAAAAGCTGGCAAGAAACAAGCTAAGGTCAGGCATCTATAGTTAAGAATAAGCCTCTGTGATTTATTTGGGAGCTGAGTGGTAGGCCCAAAGACCTAAAATACCCAAGAATAAAAACTATAGCAAAGTTTCCTTCCCATATACAAAGCAGCATCTTATGAGATGCAGGTTGTGAGTTTGACCTGTGTGACTGCAATTGTCTTCGGAGTCACACAGGTTGTGACTTGGGTGTGTCCCCTTCCCACCCTCATCACTCACCCTAGCAAGATCCCTAGGCAGTTTCAAGTATTTATTAAAAGTGTAAAGGCCAAGAGTTGATGGTACAGGCTTTTAATCCTAGCACTTGGGAGGCAGAGACAGGTGGATCTCTGAGTTTGAGGCCACCCTGCTTTACAGAGTGAACTCCAGGACAGCTAGAGAAACCCTGTCTCAAAAAACCAAAAAAAAAAGTAAAACCCTGTAGCTCCTGCAAAGGCCATTATGCACCCTACTGATCTCTCAGCTCCACACTGCAGGATTAAAGTTTAGGAACGACTATTTTCAATTCACTTTACTCCTGAATTCAGTCATCCTCCACAAAGTAGTTTCCTGGACCCTGCCCAGTAAAGCTACATCCTATGTACATTTTCAATAGGGTATGCTGAGATGTCAGGGTGTGTTGGCTTGGCATCCGGGCTGTGCTGGTCTAATCAGAGGTGGAGCTCAGTGCACAGTTTAGTGAGCTTCCCTCCTGGACCTGCACTGGAACCCTCTGCTGGGGCTCAGCCCCACCACTCCGCATCCACCTGATGAAGCGCGAAGGATGCAACCGGGGAAGGCCTCCAGCCAGCAGGAGAGTGGAGGCAGTGGCAGTGGAGGAGGCACGGCGGCGGCGGCTGCCAAGCCCACCGCTCAAGTCACTGTCCTCCACCAGCACGCTTTCAAACACAGCACGCAGTGAGCGCTGCAGTTTGTTCATCATATCTGGACAGGTGAGTACGTAAAGCAGCGGATTGACCACGCTGTTGAAGAAAGCCAGGCTGGTAACAAAGGGCAGCCCGCGTAATGCGAGCTGCCGTACTGTGGTGACAGTATGGGCATGCGCCTCCAGCAAACTGAAGACATGGTAGGGCCCCCAGCAGAGCACGAAGGCTACCACGATGGCTGCCACCAGGCGCACGAAGCGGCCTGTCCTCTGGCGGCCGCGGTGATGTAGTTGCAGGCTCACGGCCACGTGGCTCAAGGCGATAATAGCCAGAGGCACCACGAAAGCCAGCAAGAACTTGCTCACCGCCAGGGCTTTCTGGCGATAGTCACACGTGGCGTCTCGGTCGGGCCCTGGGTTCAAAAGAAGCATGTTGTAATAGCACATGATGCGGCCGTCCAGCCTCGGGATGGTGTCCCTGAACACGAAATAGGGTACTGTATTGAACACCGCCAGAACCCAGAGCATCAAGCAAACTCTGTGCGCGACTGCCACTGTGCGGTGGTTCTGTGACCACACGGGCCGCATCACCTGCAGGCAGCGGTCCAAACTGATGGCGCTGAGCAGGAAGCCGCTTGCAAACATGTTAAGAAAGAAGATCGAAGAGTGAAACTTGCAGAAGGTGGTACCCAGCTCCCACGAGTGGCCCACCGCCAGGAAGTAGGTGAAGAAGGGTAGGGAGGCGGCGGCTAGCAAGTCGGACAGCGCCAGGTGCAGCACCCAGGTGGTGACCACCGTCTGGCGCATGCGACAGCCCACCACAAATAGGATGAGTCCGTTCTCCACCAGACCCAGCAGCGCAGCCAGCCCATGCAGCAGCACCGACACGTGGTCAATATAGCGGATGCTAGAGTTGCTGTGACTTGGAACCCGGACCATCTCTTCTAGAAGTGGACAGAGCAGCTTCAGTGTGATGTTGGCCATGGCAAGGTGGAAGAAAGGAGGGCTGACCCTGGTACAGGGGAACCAGAAGCCTGCAGCCTGGGCAAGAAAGGAGTCTGTCTCAGAGTTGCCGGTGTGCTTGGCAATAGGAGGGACACTGGGGATCAATGAGGCTGAGCCAGGCAAAGAACTAACATCCCAGCTGCCCTCCTCCCCCAGTGCAGTATGGGCAAGCCAAGGGTAGCCTTCCTGAGCCTGCGTCCTCCTAACATGGGTGTCTCTCCCAATAGTCCCTAGCTTGCAGGACTATTGGAACAACAAAATGGAAACTATTCAAAAGGGTGTGGGGTGGATGGGAAAAATAGAAGCAGATCTGAGTTTGATCCCAGCACCTAGATATAAAGTAGGGCATGGTGGCACATGCTTGTAATCTCAGTGCTGGAAAGGTAAAGACAGTTAACTCACTGACCAGCCAGCCTAAACTCATCAGTGAAACCCAGGTCTCAGAGGCCTTAACTCAAAGACAAGATAGAGAACTGGAGAGATGGATCTACAGAGAAAGCACATGCTTCTTTTCCAGGGGACCAGTGTTTGATTCCCAGTACCCATGTTGGGCAGATCACAACTGCCTTTATAACTTAATTCCAGGAGATCCAATTCCTCTGGCCTCTATAGGCACCTGTATTCGCACAAGCACCCCAAACAAAAACATACAGACTTCAAAATAATAAAAATCTTTTTAAGGTGAACTGTTCCTTAAAGCAACATCACTCAAGGTTGACATCTGACTTATACACACACATACATGTACCTTCATTCATATGTACACACACATGTTTTAAAATAATAAAAATGAAAAATTTTTAAGGTGACTGCTCCTAAAATTTTTAAGGTGTCAAGATTGACATCTGGCTTACACACATACAACATACACTTATACACACAAGGGAACTGGCATAAGTCAGGTACTGTATCAGTACCATTGTGATTAATATTAAAAACCTGCCCAAGACCACAAAGGTCAAATCAAACAGGACTCATTTTTCTCGTCCTCAGGGCACAAAGGAATGGGCATGGCCCCTCATATGAGATGGGGGGGTCTGTCCCACCCAGCACTCCAGGACTTACCACACTGCAGTTCCTCCTAGAGGGCTGCTGTTGATCTCAGAGGTGACTGCTTGTGTGAGATCAGGGGATCTGGCCCCTCCTCTGATAGGAGAGGAAATAAGATAAGAGAGATGACCGTGAGACCTGGCCAGAGGAACTAACACGGGGTTGCTGAGGACCCAGGGAGGCAGGCCAGTGACAGTCCTGTCTATCCCAGGAACCCATCCCCATTCACTCCCACACTGGGCCAATGTTGAGCAACGACACAGGTGCTCTGGAAAAGCCAGGTTCTGTGCATGCTCAGAGCCTCATGGAGAACCCCAGGGCCCTGAGATGAAGCTGGGAGGGCTGAGAGAATCAGGTTGTACACTCCCTACAGCAGGGAGGAGATGAAAGTATGATATGGAAACTCAGGCTGTGCCCAGCGCACATGACCCTGCAGAGAATGTGGTAGTTCCTCTAACCAATGCTCTTTCTCATAGCTCTGGAAGAAATGTGCCAGGACTCTCTCCATCCTCTTGTTCAGATGAGAAAACTGAGACACGAGTGTTTCAAGTACTGGCTGAGTCTCCCTACACAGCCATGCCGAAGAGGGACTGACTGGTCAGTCCCCAGCCTGCTGACTCTCTCTCCCCAGCTGCTGTCTCTCTGGCTTTGCAAGTGATGACAGAGGAAGAGAAGGAAAGAGGAGGAGGAGGAGGATGCTGGGGACTCCAGAACTCCTCTTCCCAACAGAAGGAGCAGCCAGAATGGAAAATCTACTCTATTCCAAGGACCACTGCCCTTCCTAGGGTGGGGTTCTGAGATACCAAGTTAGAATTTCCCTGACAGAATACCTCTTGAAGCCAGATCAGTGGCAGCAGGCAGACCTCTGACCTCTGAATTCTTCCCCATCCTCCTTCCCAAGCTTTAGCATGTGCAGAGCAGTTGTACTCATATTAATCCAATGAGAGTAGCTTTTCAAGAAAGGAAACTGAGGCTCAGAGAGGCACAGCTGCTGAGCCAGTGCTGTGGAGGGAGAATGAGGTGGCTCTCCTCCCAGCAGGCAGGTGTGAGCCACTCTCTCTGTCCTGAGACACTCCCTGGAAATTGCAGTGTCCACATCATGTGGGTGGGATGCTCAGAGGGCAGAGCTGCTGCACTCTTAGGAACCACCCTGTCTGATCCCTGGGGCAGCATGGCAACGTCCTCACGACCCAGGATCTTGCTAGTGGGAACCCCAGCTTTGCAAAGCCCTGAGCCTAGATTCCCGTTCCTCAGCTTTCAGCTGGGTGACCTTGTCAGTTTCTCTAAGCTCACTGTATGATTCCGTATGGCCCCACACCTGAGATTGCTCTGCATGGTGACTGGACAGCTCACCATTGTGTCTAGCATCCAGATAGCATTGCTTCTGGGCATCAGCCCTCACCAGGCTCCTAAGCTCATCCCATCACCCTAGCCAGGAGCAGCCCTCTGTCTAGTCCTGAGAGGGCCCCGAGGCTGCCAAGCCCCTGGAGAGGGACTCCTTACCTAGCCACAGAGTGAGCACAGGGTTGATTGAGCCAGGGAGTCTGGCAGCTCCTGGAAGCAGCAAGACTGGGCAGCAGGCAAGTGGCAGAAGAGAAGTAAACTAAAGGAGGAAATAGCTGTCCTCCTAGAGAGCAGGGCGGGGACACTGCATTCAAGGTCTTTCATCTCCATCCAGGCCACCAGCCCCTGGCCCGCCCCCTCTCTCCTCCGAGAACTCTCTGTAACTCAGAGGCAGTAAGTCTTGACTGCCAATACACTGACACAAACATCCCCTAAGGAGAAGCACTCCAGCTCTTCTGGGCTCCCAAAGCATCATGGGCCCCTATCCACAGAGGAACACAGGAAGCAGGGTGGGGCTGTGGGAAGAACACAGAGACCCCTGGCCATTTCCTCTTGCTGGGTGCTGTCAGTTGTGGTGAGGAGCAAAGTCTTCTCATAGTGAGTGGTAAGGCTGGAATGAGGCAGCTCACAGGAGCACTTGGCACATAGTAAATGTTCACAAAAGCAGCTTCTTCCCCATCCACAGAAAAGCAGGGAAAGTGTGTGGCTGCTGTACAATGAGGGTTCTTACAGAAAATAGACCCCAAGTCCACGGTCGGAGAAGGTTGAGTCTTAGCAGTTTGTATTTTATTATTCCCTAACTTCTCTCTCTCTCTCTCTCTCTCTCTCTCTCTGTGTGTGTGTGTGTGTGTGTGTGTGTAGATGTGCATGCATGTGGAGGCCAGAGGACACCTCAGCTGTTTTTCCTCAAAGGCCATTCACTTGGTTGTGTGTGTATGTGTATAGTATATGTGTGTGCATGCATGATGGTGTATTTTCTTTATATGGAGACCAGAGATCAAGATCAGGTGTTTTCCTCAATCATCTTTCTTTTCTCGTATTTTATTTATTTTATGTGTACGAGTATTTTGTCTGCATGCATGTCTGTGCATCATGTACATGCAGAGCTCATGGAGGCCAGAAGAGGGCATGGAATGCCCTGGAACTGGAGTCATGTGGCTGCTGGAAATTGAATCCCAGTCCTCTGGAAGACCAATCAGTGCTGTTTGTTTGTTTGTTTGTTTGTTTGTTTGTTTGTTTGTTTGAGACAGGGTTTTCTGCACAACATTCCTGACTGTCTCCTGGAACTACTCACTTTGTAGACCAGGCTGACCTTGAACTCACTGAGATCCGCCTGCCTCTGTCTCCCAAGTACTAGGATTAAAGGCGTGCACCACCACTGCCTGGCCCAACAAATGCTCTTAACTACTGAGCCATCACTCCACCATATATATAGTTTATCTCTGTGTGTCTGCATGCACATGTGCATATCTGCATGAATTTATGTGCACAGCCTACATACCAGGGCCAGCGAGGCCAGAAGACAGCATCTTGTACCCTGGAACAGGAGGTACAGGCAATGGTGAGCTGTCCAGAGTGGGTGCTGGGATCTAGGTCAGGTACTTTGCAAAAGCAGTAAGCACTCTCCAGCCATCTCTCTAGCCCCTTTGTACCTTATCTTTTAAGATAGGATTTCATACTGAATCTAGCACTCACCAATTGGCTAGACAGTCTGGCCAGCAACTTCAGGTCCTCAGGCTTGGTCAGTAAGCACTTTACTAACCAAACTCTCTAGTCCATCACCCAAGTCCTTATCTCTCCTTTGTTTCTTGGAGCAAGGACCTTCCTTTAATTTCAACATCCCATGCTCAACAAACCTTGTGACACAGTCAGTGTCCCAGATTGTGGCAAGAAGATCATGTTCTCTGGAAAGTTGGGTTCTTGACATCCTTGTGTCAGGGTTAGAGAGTGAGTACAGTGCTGTGTCAGCATGAAAGTTCCTCACAGTGCCTCAAGACATGGATCAGCAAGGGCTTTGGTTGTCCAGACCCTTAGCCTCACAGAATGTTTCCCTTCTCCTGGATCATTATGCTTGTAGTCCTTCCTAAAAGTGCATAGTGTGGTGATATATTGTTTGTAATCTAAGAAATAAAGATTGTCTGAATATCAGAGGGCAGAGCCGACTGACACAGTTAGCCATAGAGGTCAGGCAGTGGTGTCACACACCTTTAATCCTAGCATTCTGGAGGCAGAGATCCTTCTGGATGGCTGTGAGTTCAAGGCCACACTGAGCTACATGAAATTAATCCAGTCCAAAAGAGACATAGAACCAGGTGGTGGCACACACCCTTAATCCCAACACTTGGGGGATCTCATGCCTCTGCTCTCAGTACTTGGGAAACACACACACACACACACACACACACACACACACACACACACACACACCTTTAATCCCAGCACTAGGAAGTTTGAACAAGGAAGTGATATGATGGCAGGGCAGAGAAAGGTATATAGACCAGGAGGAGACAGAGTTCATCCCTTCCTTTTTGGCTGAGAACTCAGAGGCATTCAGCCTGAAGATTCTTGGAGACAGGATCAACAACCCCTTTGACCTGAGCAGTTGGCTAGGTGAGAAGGAGCTGTGGCTTGTTCTTCTGTATCTCTGATCTTTTGGCTTTTCCTCAATAACATCTGGCTCCAGTTTTTATTAAAAGACCAGTTAGGATCCCTGCAACATTATAGTCCTACATACTCTTGGGGTAATGTTAATCTATCCCTGCTATGGCCTGAGTCTACATCTGGCCCATAGGCTCATGTTTTAATTTCCAGCTGGTTGTGCAGTTTGGGGAGGCTGTGGACAGAAGCAGGACAAGCAGGGAAGACCCATCCCTTAGCTCCTGGCTCATACTTTGATTGCTGTTCCCCAACATGATGTGAGCAGTCTCCTCCACTATTTCCAGTGGTGAAGCTGGACTGCTCTGCCATGCATTTCCTGCCGTGCTGGACTGAACTCTAAAACATGGACCAAAATAAACTTTTCTTCCCTTAAGCAGCCATATCATGCATTTGGTCACAACAACACAAACAAAACTAAGGCGCTGCCCACAAGGCAGTATAGTGTGGTGGTTAGACCAGGACCTTTGGGCCAGACTACCAGTATTTGAATCTGGCCCTGCTGTTCCTTAGCTATGTGACCTGGGGTGAGTGACTCCACAGCAATAAAATATAACTCTCAAAAAGTCTTCCTGGGGCTGGAGAGATACCTTAGTCTTTGAGTCTGGTATCCAGCACTTGTCTGAGGAGGCTTAGAACTGCCTGTAGCTCCAGCTCCAGAGGATCCAACACCCTCTTCTGGACTCCATGGGCAACTGCACTCATGTCTGCACATGAACACACACACACACTAAACATTAAAAATGAGACTTCACAGGGTCTTTCTTCTGCCCAGTCCCAGCCTTAACATGGAGTAGTGTGCAGCCTGCTGACTGAATGAAGAAGGAATTCCTTCTTTCTCTAATAGACATATCTCAACACCAGGGCACGAGGCCTGTACAGTCTTCCCTCAGGATCTCAGCCCACTCCTGAGCTCTCTACCAGGTATCTTTGTGCAGTAAACATCCTGCACAACTTCTTGTGACAACCATGTTGAGGGGCTTTCTTTCCAGATAAAATCCTCTCTTCTGACTTTTCCCAATTTTAATTCTGTCATCACTCTCATGTCTTGCTTCCCATGCCTCCCTGAGGATATCTTATTGCTAAATAACTTTCTAATAAAGTTACAAAAACAAACCAAAGAAAGAATTTCCCTGGAATGAAGCTCTGAAACATTTTCTGAAGACATAAAGGGCACATACCATCTGCCCCTTGTCCCAGAGGACAAGGGAAGATTGCGTGGAATCCTGGCTGGTTGTGTGTGGCAAAAAGCAGCTTCTGCATGTCTCCTTAGAGCCAAGCTCCCCCAGCCTCTGTGGCAGAGGTGTCTGGAAGGAGGCCAGGGTGTCTCATGTCCCTTACTTCCTACCCTAGAGTCTCAGGAACTGATTTAACACTGCCACCCCAGGAGAAGAATCTCTGAAGTGTTCCAGAGTAATGGAGGTCCTTGGGGACCAGAGTCACTGGCTGAGAATAACAGGCAGAAGGCTGACTTGGCCTGGAGTCCTAATCAGCCTGAGACTAGGAAGAGAAAAACCAGTCAAAAGGGGATTAGGCCAGCCCAGGGGCAGGAGGCAGTCAGCGCTCCCTGAGAACCAGTGTGAGTGACAGTAGCTGGAGCCTTAGAAGGAGCTAGCATAGGAAGAACCAAAGCCCCTCCAGGAGAGAAAAGACCCACTCAGTAAAGCTTTTGCCATTCAAGACTGAGGGCCTATGTTTGAATTCCTAGAACCCACAGGAAAATCCAGACACAGAAACACACACCTGTAATTCCAGGGCTGGAGAAGTGGAGCACCGCAGTCTCTGAAGCTCACTGGCTCTCCAGCCCAGCCAAATCAGTGAGCTCCAGGTTCATTTGAGAGATGCTGTCTCAGAAGATAAATATGCTATGCATTTGCTTGCCTGTGGATATTAGCTTTTGTGTCAAAAGACATAAAACCACAGAGGGTAGATATAGAATAAAGGACTAGGGGGAGCAGATAGATCTCATTAGGAAAAGAAACAGATAATTATGGAAGAATTGGGAGGGGCTAGCACGGGAGGATCAAGTGCAGAGAGATGGAAGAGAATGGGATTGGAGGGAATGTGAGGAGAGACAGCTAAAATTAAGGGGCATCTGAGAAGTAGTATGGAAATCTAATACAGTAGAAATTTTAAAATATATACAATATATGAAGGCGGTTTAAAACAAATTGCCAAATAATGGGGAAATGGAGTCCCAACAGGTCATCTCTTGTCACCAAATAAACCCTCCAGTACCAGGATTGGGTTATATGTAATTGAGTTGTTGGTCAAAGGGACCCACTGGAATTCCTAAACAACCCAGGCTGCTGCCAAGACTATAGGCTGCTCTTCACAAACTGACAGCAAGGCCCCTCTGCTGGAGACCCCTACATTGAATGTAGACATGTCAGACTGCTACCTACAGAGAGCCTTCACCCCTGGGTTCCAGCGTCCTTGGTACAGGAAGGCACTCTGCACACTATCAAAAGAGAAACAAAAACACCAACTCAGCCACAAATGTTTTATCTACAATGGTTTGCAAGCCTGCAAGATATGCTAGTGCAATGGTGGCACAAAGCTTGTGGGAGTAACCAGCAACATCTGATTGGACATAAGATTCACTTTGCAAGATGAAACCCATACCTGATGCTGCCTGGGTGATCAAGAACCTGAGATTAGATAGCAAGGGACCTGGGATAAAGCCAAACTATTGGTCTTTAAAAAAGAGCAATAAAATAACTCTTAATGACATTTGTGGTGATCTATATATATTTAATAAAATTAGTCTGGAATATCAGAGGAGACTCAACCAGAGCCAAGCCATGAAGCTCAGGGAGTGGTGACCCACACTTTTAATCCTAGCTTTAGAAATGTTGAAAGAGGAAGTTAAGATAGCTGGGGGGAGGAAGAGAAAAGGGTTTTTCAGCCTTCCCAGACATTTCTTTTGTGGGCTAAGAGAGGTTTAGAATCAGAGGATTTCACAGAGAGAGGCCTGGAGAGTTGATGGTGAGAAGTGGCTGTGGTTTGTTTTTCCCTCTCTGATATTCCAGATTTTTCTCAATATCTGGCTCTAGGTTTTTATTATATAACAAATAGAATCTGTGCAATATTTATTTAGTCAGAAGTTACTGGCTTGGCCTACCCCCAAAGTCCTGACCCATAATTCCTTAGTTCCAATAATCACACAAAGGTTTATATTAATTACAAAGTGTTTGGTCTATGGCTCAGGCTTATTACTTGCTAATTCTTATACTTTAGGTGAACCCATATTTCTTATTTATGTTTAGCCATGTGAGTTGGTACCGTTTTGCTCAGTGCAGCATTCCCATCCCGCTTCCTCTTATCTTGCTGGCATCTCTGCTCTGTTTTTCTGCCTCCTAGAATTCTCTACTGCCCCACCTCTACTTCCTGTCTAACTACTTGACCAATCAGCATTTTGTTAAACTAATATTTACAATAACAAATATTTACAGTGTATAAAAGCATAATCCCAGAGCACATTCTATCTATTCTCATAGATCAGTGTCTTGCTTGGCCAAAGTCAGAAAAGCTTCCTCCTGCAGCAGATGGGAACAAATGCAGAGATCCACAGCCAGACATTATGCAGAGAGGGAGAGACCTTGGAACACTCAGCCCTAAAAGGGATGTCAGATCCCTCCTTGTCAAAGCACAGAAAACCCAGAGAAAGAGTAGGCAGACAGACTATAAGACCCTGAGGGGATGGAGGTCACCAGGAGAACAAGGACCACTAAATCAACCAAGCAAAAGTCATGTAAACTCACAGAGACTGAAGTAGCAAGCACAGGCCCTGCACAGGTCTGCACCAGGTCCTCTGTGTGTAGATTATGGCTTTCAGTTTAGTATTTTTGTGAGATTCCTTAATGTGTGAATAAGTGGGTCTCTGATGCCTGTGCCTTCTCTTGGGCTCTTTTTCTCCTGCTAGTTTGTCTTTTTCAATGTGATAGATTTTGTTTCATGTTTTTGTTTTGTTTTGTTTTTGTTTTTTTTAAAAAAAAAACTTTATTTATTTGCCTTGGTGTTTGCCTGGAACTGGAACTACAGACAGTTGTTAGCTACCATGTGGGTGCTGGGAATCGAACCCGGGTCCTCTGGAAGAGCAGCCGGTGCTCTTAACCGCTGAGCCGTCTCTCCAGCCCCCTTGTTTTGTTTTTCATGACAGAGTTTTTCTGTGTATCCCTGGCTGTCCTAGAACTTGCTCTGTAGACCAGGCTGGCCTCCAGCTCAGAGATCCACCCTATCTCTGTCCCCCAAGTGCTAGGATTAAAGACATATACCGGCCTTGTTTTATCTTATTATGTTTAATTTGTTCTATTTAAAAAATAAATGAATGAATGAATGAATAAAAAATTAGCCACTAGGGTAAAGGTTAACAACTAAACTGTCATTTATAGCTGCTGAAAGGGAAAATCAGTTTTCTCCAATGGAGTGACACTGGGTATATCAAGACTTCAAAGCAGGGCAGACCTCATGTTCAAGAGTAGTTAGTTATCCAACATATAATGAACTCCACAGGTGTTTTTGTTTCTGTTTTTCCAGTGTGCATGATTTTATTTGGTTATAGTTTGGTGGGGTTTGTTTTGGTTTTGAGTGCTGTTTTGTTCCCTCGTTTTGAGGAATTTTGTTGTTGTGTTGGATTTCTGGGTTTTTTTGTTTTGTTTTGTTTTTTTAGAAAGAAGTTGGATAAGTAAGGATGGGGAGAGGATCTGGAAGGACTTGGGGGAGGGGAAGAAAATGATCAAAATATATTTAAATTTAAAAATTGTTTTAAATAATAAAAAAGAAATAAAATGTGCTTGTTGGCTAAAAGGAGAAGAAAGAGGTGAGAGTGGTAGGGGCTGCAGCAATGGCCCTACGGGTAAGAGCACTCACTCTAGAAGCATGAGGAACTGGGTTTGAATCCTCAGCACCATGTAAGAGCCAAGTGTGTGTATCTCTGTGAGTTGACCCTGTCTCAAGGCAAATAAGGTATGAAAGAGGAAGTGTTTCCTCCACTTAGGCCTCCACCTGTACTTGCAAGGCATGCTCATCTACATACTCAAGTGCATGCACCACACACATGCACACACGGAAACGTACATAAACATGTGCACATGCCCACACAAACATGTGCATACACTATCGCACCTACACACACGCACACATTATCCCCAGCTCTGGATAAACTCAAATATCTGGGCCTGCCTTACCTGCTAGGATGTCTGACCCCAAAGGACTTAGGTGCAGCCTGGGAATCTGCATTTGTCAAGTTGGGGGAAGGACTGTTACTACTGGGCAGGGGACCACACAAACCACATAAAGGACTAAGCAGCTGTGGCAAGAATATGGGGACTTGAAGCCTGAGTACCAGCAGCAAGTTAGACAAAGCCACTTTCTGGGCCTGGGGCCTGGCTCTAAAGGGTTAAAGAGGTAATGAGCCAAGGAAATGCTTGGTCCCTATTAGGGTTCTGTTCTAGTCTCTGAAGCCCCACCCCACCCTGAGTTCTGATGTCAAACCATTTAAGAAGAATGCCCACCGCCCTCCAGGAAGCACACTCCCAACTCCTTCCCCACCCTCCTTCTCTCTTCTTTCTCTCTCTCTATTTCTTTATAATAATAAAGTCTTTCTACATAAAAGCAGTCTAAGTGTCTCCTGCCATGCTGCCTCCGGCCGCTGCCTTCCCATGGGGCATGAGGTCTCTATAGCCATCTGCCAGTAACCCCAGGCAAAGCATGTATCATATCAGATCACAACAGTCCCAGCCTGGCCCAGATGGATGACATGATGCCTAGTCACTGTGGTTGTCTCTTGGTGTTGTCAAGATGTAGCACTTCAGTGAGACTCAGTCTGCCTGGTGGCATAACTGAATGGCTTTAGCTGCCCTGAAGGAGTAACAAACTGAAAGGTGTGAATTAACTCACAGGCCTTTTAACCTGAGCGGCAGGGTTGGTGTTGCAGATCCATACTGGCCTGGCTTCCCTATGCAGCTAAGGGACAGGGAGAAGGAGGCCTTCAGCTTCAGCACATGCCCAGTTGCATATCTGGGATCCCTGGCACCTGGAGAAGAATATTGCCCACCCTCTACAGCCACAGGTCCTGGTCCATGAAGAATGCAGCACTTCCTCATGGTGTCCATCTCAGTGCTGTAGGGATAACAGGAGCATGGCCAGCAGGGCCCAGCATCCTCTTTTGCCACGCAGAATCAGAGCCTGTGGCTTCCTAGTAGACAGGTCCTGGAGAGCTGTATGAGGTGTAGTCCAAATACCTAGTAGTGGCATCCAAGGACCCTCTGAATCTAACACTGTCTCCCCAACCCCTGCATCCTGTTCCCCACACTCAGAATACCCTGCCCTTCTCACTGCTTCTTGTCTGCCTGGATCTTGGCTGTCTGGAATGCCAACCCATCCCTTCACTTTCTGAAAACACTCTGTTCGTAATGTTCACAGAGGGGAAAAGAGGCTAGTGCAGCTTGCCAGCAGGGCTGGGTTCCTTCCCTCAGGCCCTGCACTAGGAAGCAGGTTTTATGAGTCCCTTTCTGACCACTTTTAAAGAAATCGACCCCAAAGAGGAAACGAGATGCAGCCAGGAAACCCTAAATCTTCTAGCCTTAGCTCAGGAGGCCCTGGAGGTGCCCATACCCCACAAAGGAGTGGCCTGGTAGGATTCTACATGACATCTTGTGAGACACTGATAGGGGGGTAAGCATCCAGAAGCTACTATCAACCATGGAAAGGGGCCACCACCTCCCATGGCCAGTACCTGTTGGTCATTCTGCTTTCTCCATCCCTCCTTAGTATCAGCAGGGAGCATTCATCCTCACCGCTGCCTGTTCTGAACACACCAAGCCATGCTCGTGCCCATGCCCATGCCCTTGATGTTTGGCCCTGCTCTGGAATAATAGCTCTCCCCCTTCACCCCATCCTTTGGTGTACCCCTAATCACCCTTCAAAGCCCTGCACAAAAAGTTGCCTCCTCTGGTACATCTTTGCTAACCCTATTAGGGAATCAGATCCCACCTCTCCTCTGATCTCCCGGTCTTTACCTCACTTTAGGCAGCCACCCTTGTCCTCCATGGTCACTCACTCTTTTTCAGCCATCGCTCCCTCATGATGAGCAGCATGAGAAGCTGTTTGTATGTTTACTCCTAGGCTCTAAGTGGAGCAGGGGACATGTGAGAGACCCATGAAATGTCTGCTGGACAGTAAACCTCCAGTGCTAGAATCCTGCACAGACCCAAAGGCCCCACCAGACTTCCCAGTGGCCCACACTTCCTCCATTCCGTGGCCCTGTGCTCAGCCCAGGGTCTGCTTTAGCTCCCCCTGCATACTTAGGATGAATTCAGCCTTGAAAGGTAATACAGGACAGGCAGCAGGAAGGCAGAGTGCATGTGACTCAGCTGGCAGAGTGCTTGCCTAGCATGCCTCAGGTCCTGGGTTCCATGCATAGCACTGCACACACCCAGCATGCTTTACATGGCTGTAATCCCAGCACTTGGGAGGTAGAGGCTGGAGGATCATCCTTGGCTAAATACAGAGTTTAAGGCCAGATTTAGGGAAAAAGGAGAAGAAGAAAGAGGAAAAGTAGCCAGGTCTGGGTTCACCCTCTACCTACCCCCTGCCCACCTCAGTTTAATCCTCACCAGAGCAACAGCCATATTAGTTACCTAGTGATATCATACCAAATTCTTAAATACTTGGGGGATTTCAACAGTAGCTATTATTCTCATGTAATCTGGAAGGCAGAGAAGTCTGAAGCAGAATTGTCAGAAGGGCCTCATGGCAATAGGCTGGACCCTCCCAGCCATCTTCCTCTGGAATCCTCCTTCTGCCACTGGTTTGAGCTGAGTATGCAGAGAAGATGAAAGGTGTGGGTAAATGATGCTCAAATCTCATAGCATTCCAGTTATGTTCATTTGTTACTGTTGGTTTGTTGAGACAGGATCTCATGTAGTCTAGGTAGGCCTTGAACTTACTCTGAGCTCCTGCCTCTCCCCGCTTTACCTCACAGAGGCTGAGATTGCAGGATCCACCCCATACCTCATTCTTAGTCTCACTTTACAGGTTAGGAAACTGAGAGATGGCCCAGGGGCTAAAAACAAAGACTGATCTCTCGAGGACCTGAGTTTGATTCTGGCACTCATGTCAGGTGGTTCACTACCACCAGTAACTCCAACTCCATAGAATCCAACACCCTCTGCTGGGGCTGGAGGCACTGCACTCACACTTGCAAACCCACACACAGACACATACCTCTGCACGAGATTAAAACATAAGAATAAAAGAGAAAGATACTGAACTACATCCTAGGTCTGATGGTGAGCTTCTTTTATTCCAGCACTGGGGAGACAGAGGCAAGAGGATCTCTGTGTGTTAAAGGCCAGCCTAATCATATGGCCAGTTCCCAACCAGCCAGGGCTACATAGTAAGACTTTGTCTCTCTCTCTCTCTTTTTTTTTTTTTTTAAAGTGGGGTGGGGGGAGCAAAGTGTAACTTTTAAAAGTAAAAGCACACTACTTAGTGGCTGACACATGCCTTTAATCCCAGTACTTGGAAGGCAAAGGCAAGCAGATTCTCTGAATTTGAGGCCAGCCTGGGTCACATGGTGAGTTCTAGGACAGCAGGGGCAATGTAGTGAGATCCTGACTCAATAAACCAATAAATAAAAATAAAAACTACAGGTTAGAATGTCTGTTGGTGGGGCTGGAGAGATGGCTCAGAGGTTAAGAGCACTGACTGTTCTTCCAGAGGACCTGAGTTCAATTCCCAGCAAAACCACATGGTGGCTCACAACCATCTATGATGAGGTCTGGTGCCCTCTTCTGTAAAACTGTATGCATAATAAATAAATAAATCTTTAAAAAAAAAAAAAAAGAATGTCTGTTGGCAAACCTGGCAGTCTGAGACCAGTTCCTAGGACCCTCCTGGTAGAAAGAAGAGAACTGACATCGCAGAGGTATCCTCTGACCCCTTCGTGTTTGCCATGGCACACATACACACACTCACATACACACTCACACACACACTCACTCACACACACTCACTCACACACACTCACACACACACTCACACTGACACACAGTCACACACACACACTCACACTCACACAATTCACACTCACACACACACTCACTAATTAAGATAGGAAGGCAGGTATAGTGACAAGCTCCTGTAATCCCAACACTTGGAGGCAGCAGTAGAAGAAATATTACAAATTAGGAGCTAACCTGGGCTATGCAGTCAGTTCCAGCCAAGTCAGGGGTACAGAGTAAGACCTTGTTTCAAAAATACATAAAAACAAATAAGTAATTTTTTAGTGAGACCTGAATATTTTGACTCATACCTGTAATCACAGCACTGAAGAAAAGGCCTGAGTTCAAGGCCGGCCAATCTATAACTGAATAAAAAAAAAACCAAACCTCTTCGTAGCAACCTATGAATCGAGCCCTGCCATTCTCCCCATTGGAAGAGGGGAAAGCCGGTCACAGAGCAGATAAGAGACACTTCCACAACCTCCAGCTGTTAAGTTGAGCAGCTGGATCCCTGGTGCCCAGGATCGATTACTAGGCTGTGGAACTGTAACCGGGATGGCTTGGTGCCATTTTCTCAGACGCAGTTGTATGAGTCTGCTTTTCATAGCTGTGACAAGGCACCTGAAAAACTTCAGCTCACAGAGGAGCAATGTCTCACATTGACCTCACTAGCTACCAATTGTGGTTCAACATCTGTCCTCTTGGGACTGCTGGAAGGCAGATGATTGTGCCAGCTGTGTCAGCAAAACCCCTTGCCTCAGGAAGCTAAGAGGCAGAGAGAGACCAAGGTGCTTTTCAAGGTCACACCTCAAGTGTCTGTCATAACTCCACCCTCCCTTCTAAAGGTTCTAGAACCTTCCAACAGTGCCACAGGTGGCAACCATGCCTTTGGCATCTGTCCTCTGAAGGACATTTAAGATCCAAATGAATAACATCTGCCCCGTGAGCCAGCTGTCCTTCCTTCTGCTCCATGTTTCCAAGGGCCTGCAGTTAGAAAACACCACACTGTGCATCACTTAATTCCACCCCAGCCATTACTATTCTTATTCTTTTTTGTCCAGAGAGAAGAGAAAAGCAGTTATACAACCTCCCTCTCGTCACTCTGCTCATGTGTGGCAGTGAACACCAGACAAAATGCGCGCTTGTCCATGTCTTAGTTTTGCCTCCCCTATACCTAACAGCAGCAAGAGTGATCACCACACAATAAACAGGAAGGCAGTAGATGAAGGAGAGTTGTTGGGGCCAGAGAACCCCGTGCATTGACCCCCCCTCCACACTTAAGAAAAAAATGTCCCAGGAGGGGCAGGATGTGTGCTCAGTCTCTAAGCATCTACTACTAAGATTTTTAACGATTGCTAGAGCCCTGGTAGCTTTCTGTAGAGAGACCCAGCAGCCACTCTATAAACCTGGTGACCTGAGGGACCAAATGTGATCTGGCTGGTATAAAGCAGGAAACTGGGACACACGAACGGATATGAGGCACTCACACACACACAAAGGAGATGCTATGTGAGATCAGGACAAGAAGTTAGGCAATTGGGGCTAGAGAGATGGCTCAGAGGTTAAGAGCACTGACTGTTCTTCCAGAGGACCTGAGTTCAATTCCCAGCAAAACCACATGGTGGCTCACAACCATCTATGATGAGGTCTGGTGCCCTCTTCTGTAAAACTGTATGCATAATAAATAAATAATGAAAAAAAAAAAAAAAAAGAAGTTAGGCAATTACAGACTCAGGAGAGGGGCCGCAGAAGAAGCCAGATCTTCACCTTGGACCTGAGTCTCTCACTGTGAGAAAATAAGTAACTTGCTTACACAGCCAGTGTCTGGTGTTTTATTACAGCAGCCGGGCTGACTAAAACTTCCAGAAATGTGTAATCTAATTCCCAAGTCTAATCTCGGAAAACACCAGGCAAATCCATACAGCCAAGTAGCTGCTCCAATAGTCAAGGGTGTGAATGACAAGGAAGATAGCTGGACTTGTCCCTGTCGGAGAAGGCACTCCTGATCCTGAATGGAATCCCAGGCTGGGAAATGTTGTTCTCTGCTTTAAAAGTCTTTATCAGGAGAGGGCTCCCTTGTTAAATAACTTGGCTGCAGGCTCAAAGATCTGAGTTCAATCCTGTGAACCTAAATCAAACATCCAGGCATGGTGGTAAGCTGGGGAGACTGAGCCAGCCTGGGCTATGCGGTGATTTCCAGGCTAGAGAGAGACTGTATCTCAAAGAGCAGGGTAGGTGGCTCCAAAGAATGACATCCAAGATCGATTTCTCGATTCCATGTATACCAGGGCCTCGTTCATGCTAGAGAAGCATTCTACCATCTCAATTCCATTCCCAGCCAGAGCACCCACTCTTGCTTTGTTGGTGGTGCTGTTTTGATTGATTGGCTTTTTGAGACAGGCTCTCCTATGTCTCTCTCTCTCTCTTTCTCTCTCTCGTTAACCTGGAATTTACTATGTACACCAGGCTGGCCTTGAACTAAAGAGATCTGCCTGCCTCCACCTCTCTAGTGCTGAAATTAAAAGTGTGGATCACTTTGCTTGCTTGGCTCCAAGCCCTACTCTTGAAATCAACTTTCCTTTACAAGTCCCTGTATGTGACAGTGTATACACACACAGACACAGAAACACAGACATATAGACACACACACTCACAAGGGTTTTGATCAGAACAAATGTTTACATGATAAAGTTTACAGAGTAAACAAATGAGCACCAGCCAGTGTTGATTTTCTCCTGATCAGTTGGCTGTAGATACATCCTTTTTTTTTTTTTTTTAAACTTTATTTTATTTATTTATTTGCCTTGGTGTTTGCCTGGAACTGGAACTACAGACAGTTGTGAGCTGCCATGTGGGTGCTGGGAATCGAACCCAGGTCCTCTGGAAGAGCAGACGGTGCTCTTAACCGCTGAGCCATCTCTCCAGCCCCGATACATCCTTTTAAAATAAAACATGCATCAAGTAATTAGAGATGTTTTCTAGAGTCCGAAGAGGGGTCTATGATAGCTGTGCTCTTGGTTTTGAATGAGCGAGTTTACATGTACAGCAAAAGTAAAAGAATAAACAGTGAGGAACCCATGAAAAGCAGCAACAGATAACAAAACACCATCAAGTCAGGCCCTCAGAGCATCCGGCAGATGACTGCAGTAGCCTGAATGAGAGAGACCAACAGTAACATTGTCAAATCCGGGACTTACAGACTTCCAGCAGGAAATGACTGGAGAACTCCACTGAGACAGGCAGCTGCAGATCCCAGTTGACAGAGTCCCAGACAGTGCACAGAAGCCCCACCTAGTTGAAACTTCCAAAGAAAGAATCAAATAGCAACAGATATCCACCATCAACCCCAGCACTTACAGATGTGCAGCAGAAACCAGCTGCGGAGCCCTGCTGAACAGTCGGTTGTGTTAGCATTCTGTGCAGAGTGTTGTAGAAAGTTTCCCGGCCCATTTGGGCCAGAGGTTCAGACCTGGCCCGAGGCGGCTTTTTCCCCAAAGAAATTAATCAGACACTTATATTAACTTCATACTGTTTGGCCCATGTCTCAAGCACATTACTAGCTAGCTCTTTCATCTTAGTTCAACCCATTTCTTGTAATCTACTAATCTACCCACCACTCGGCCCAGCCCGTGGCTCATCTGTATTTCTTACATGTCTCTTCTTTTGGGGGGTGGGATCTGATGGAAACTGACTAACTCCACCCTCCTTCTACCTGTCTGTCCTCTGATTCTCCACCCACTTCTATGGTGCTCTACATAGGCCAAAAGAGCTCCTTTATTTACAGCACACAGAGAACATTCCACCACAGTAGAGCACACCAGCCTGTGCATTACTATTCACCTTTTCTCAGGCATTTTTATACTAGGGGATAAGCAGTGGTAGCATCAGCTGGAAACAGTTTACAGTCTAGCTCACCTTCCCAGTGCACTGTTTTTATTACTGGTTGTTTTCCTTTCTCTTCTGTTAGAGTTCCAGGACCAGCCTAACCCAGGTCAGGGAGTTTTGGAGGACACTTGACATAAACGTGCTTGGATCTGAAATGGGGGGAGGGCAACCCCACTTCAGAGCCAGCTTCTCAGTGAGTTCAAACAGCACAGCATGTCACAGTTTACCAACACAATTAATGTACATAAAGCAAGAAGAATCCATTTGCACAACACTCAGATAGCACAGAAGAAAACGTTCATGTACACATGTGTGCATACAGATACTCAAAGAAAGCAGGGGCTGGAATCAAGGCAAACAAGAGGCCTCGGTGGAATGAGGAGATGTGGATGCTATTTCTGTGAGTTTGAAAAGCCTGAGGTTATTTCTGAGTGACCAGTTTACAGCTGGGAGTATGTCTCATGCTTGCCTCACACTGAAACAATAAAGTAAAGCAAAACATTCTTCTAGAAAAGCTCACTTTTATGGTGCTTTTTCCTCTCTGCCACATATTCTTCCCATACCCATCCTTTTCTACCCAGCTCTTAATGTGTGTGTGATTTGGGGTTTTTGTTTGTTTATTATTTGGAGTTTTTGTTGGGGGAGTTGTATATTGTTATTGTTTGACTCAACCTTCCATAACCTGGGCTGGCCTCAAACTTGCTGTATAACAGAGGATGATCCTCTTGAAATCCCGACCCTCCTGCCTTCACCTTCAAAAAGGTGCTGGGGTTACAGATATGCATCACCACCTCCAGCTTATTTTGTGCTGGACACTGAGCCCCAGGCCTGGTGCCTGCTAGGCAAGCATCTGAATGAGCTACATCTCCAGCCCTAAGCTCCATCTTCTTTTTTAGCTTGGGAAATATTTCTTTTTCCTTAATTTTTAAAAGACTTATGCATTTATTTAACCTGTATGAGTGTTTTGCCTGCATCTATCTATGTGTACTACAAACAGGCCTGATGCCCACTGAGATCAGAAGAGAGTATTGGATTTGCTGGATTTGGAGTTACAGATGGCTATGAATTTGTGGGTCCTGGGAACTGATTCCAGGTCTTCTGCAACAGTAGCAAGTGGTCATCTCTCCTGCCCAAACCCTATTCTTAAAGTTGACTTTCCTCCAAGAACACTTCCCAGTGTTCCATTCCACTCCACCCTACTCCAGGTGGATGTCCTTCCCTTCCCTATTGTGCTCCAGCAGCCACCCATCCCAGCTTCCTCCAGTTCAGTCAAGTCTGGCCACCAGAGCCATACATTAAGTCATTGCCACAAATAATTCAACACACCCACTTTGAATCTTCTTGCTCACCCTGCCAGATAAGAACAATTTAACTGCAATTCCTGAAACTTGGGGAAAATGTCATACCCAGGTCACAGGTGGGGAACCATGGCAGCTAGATTGCAGCCAGCCTGTAACTAGTAATCACATGCTCTCTGCAGCTCAAGGAATCTGTGAACACTAATGACCCATGTTACCTGCCTTCACTGAGCTCAGACTCCACTGGGCTTTGTGTGAGTTAGTGCCCTGAAGTGAAGATGCTCCCTACCATCCTTCAGAGGATATGGGGAAAATGAGGAGCTGGCACAGCCTTGGTACCTACCTGACCATTCTTGTGTATTCATAGATGTCGTCTCTGATGATTACTGAACAGAAAACCGAGAAGACATTAGATGACTGGCAAGCCTTCACCATTTTCCCTGTGATTATTACCTTTTAAAAATACCAGGCAGGGGCTGGAGAGATGGCTCAGTGGTTAAGAGCACCGTCTGCTCTTCCAGAGGACCTGGGTTCAATTCCCAGCACCCACATGGCAGCTAACAACTGTCTGTAGTTCCAGTTCCAGGCAAACACCAAGGCAAATAATTAAATAAATAAATAAAAGTGTTTAAAAAAAATACCAGGCATTTCTTACTGTCACTAAGCCTGGTAGACACATCTCCTGAGCTTTCCAAATGTCTGTCTCAGAAGTTACATTTATTTCATTATCTATTCTTATTAGCTTATTTATTATGTTTAGGCACCTCTTGTCCAATATGCTTGAGACTAGAAGTGTTCTCTCTCTCTCTCTCTCTCCCTCAGTGTGTATGTGTACTCATGCATCAGTAGATTCCAGAGGAAAACATTTGTACCCTGCTGTTTGAGTTTGTTTTCCTTTACTATGATAAACACCACGACCAAAAGCAAATTGGGGGAAAAAGGCTTATTCATTTTATAACAGGTAAGGTTATCACTGACAGAAGTCAGGACAGGAGAAACCACGGGGGAACTAGCTTGCTCCTTCTGTCTCACTTACCTTACTTTTTTCTATAGCCCAGGTCTATTTGCCCAGGGGGAGCACCACCCACAGTGCCCTCTTACATTAAAATTTCCCTACAGGCCAACCTGATGGGGCATCTTTTCAGTTGGGGTTTCCTCTTCCCAGATGGTTCCAGCTTGTGTCAAGCGGCAAAAAAATGACCCAGCAAACCCTGTTTTATCACTCTATGCCATAACGCAAAGTGAATCTGGAGCTGCTTGGGCTACCAGCTAGAAAGTCCCAGTAATCCTTTTAGCTCTGGCTCTTTACACAGGTGCTGGGGTTTTGAACTCAGCTCCTCAAACTTACACAGCATGCACTCACACCCACCGAGACACCTCCCTAGTCGCCATATTTTTTATTTTGGTAATGTTTGAATATTCACAGTAAAATTGTCTGGGGATGGCATCTTAAACAGAAAAGTCATTTATGTACCATATGCACTTTATGCATATAGCCTGGAGGTATTCTTATTGGTGGTAGTTTTGTCTGTTGTTTTTGAGACTAGGTCTCCTTCTGTAAGTCCAGGATGGCCTCAGATTCATGATCTTCATGCCACAGCTTGCCAGGTGCTGGGATTCCAGGCATGTGCCACCATGTGGAACTAGCACCCAATGTGATTTATACCATGTTGTATGTGTGTGTGTTGACTATGACTCATTATCAGGTCAAGAGCAGATTTCCACTTCTCTCCTCATACTGGTGCTCAGATCACTTCAGACATTTGTGCATTTGGAATGTCACATTTTCAAACAGAGCGTGTCTGCCTGTGACAGCTAACAACGATTAACTAGCCTAATTCCAGAGAACACAGCAAGGTGATACTACTGGTCTAATTGCTCACCACCCACCACTCTGCACACTGTCAGCTCTTCAGGAGTTAGGGTTGGATGGGGGCAGGAAGTAACCTTGTAATCAGTTCCCAGGGTCCTGAGGCCCAGGACAGGAAGAAGACCCTCCAGACTGCCTAGTCTGGAAGCTTCCACACCCATAAGAGACTTTGGAGGCATCCAGCCTGAAGAAGGAGGCATTCAGGAATATAGCTACTGTCCTATACCCTGCCTGCAACTTCTTGGTTAGAAATCCCTGGGCAGATCCCAGCTGCCACAGAAAACTGGATGAGGAGTCAGGTACAGCCTTTCTGAAGATCTCTGATAGACCTAGGATGAAAGATGCCTTCCGCTGCCTCAGGGGAAGGAGTTTCTCCATAGCCCCCTGTAGGCTAAGCAGCTGCTCCCTCAGGTGAATCTCCTTTGCCCTCAGAGGCTGCTTATCTATATAAAGGCCAGGGTCCCCCAGCTGATAGGAAAGCCCTAGGCAGTTGTGCGTGTCTGTGGTGTGTGCTAACCGGAGCCTCTATCATGGCCTGGGGTTGCTTTGTGGCCCTACTTCTGCTAGTGGCAGCTCCCCGGAGATTGGGTCAGCATCTACACTCCAAACCTGGCCTTCGATACAGCTATGACTGTGGGGTGCAAGGCATGCAGTTGCTGGTGGTCCCCAGGCCAAACCAGACTATCCGATTCAAGGTGCTGGGTGAGTGCTGGCAAAGGCAGGTCCCAACTTCCATCCCCAGTCCCAAGCCCAGTCTGCTGCAAGGAGGGAGCTGGACTCCTTCCCTGGATCAAGAGCAGGAAGAGTAGAGGCCATTCAGAGGATTATCACAGCAGGTCTTACCCAGTCAGTGCACAGAGTAACCACAAGAGCAGAATTTCCGAGGCTCCTGTGCACAGGCATTACCAGGTCCTAACTGAAAACTGCTGGGCTCTCAATTTCCAGCCTTATCTTGCAACCACTCTCTGAACTTGAGAACTTCTAAGGAATGTGACTTAATGTAGAAAAGAGGTATAGGGGATTCTATGCGACAACTTGAATCTGGAGCTTCAGAGCCACAGCTGCAAAGTGGCAAAAGATGACCCACTTGCTCTGTGCACTGAAAGGGAAAGGTGAGGGGCAGGGCGTGGGGGGGGGCGGGGATGCCCGCTGTTCTGAGCTAACAAAGTGAGCCAGCATCTACCAGGGTCCCCACGTGACTGTAAGAGCTCGTTAACATGACAAACAAGCTTGGTTCCTTTCCTCTGCTCTCATTCCATCCCTTATTATGTGTGCCTAAGAAAGTTCTGGCTCCTGGGGATATCAAGATCTGAGAATAACTAAACTTAGACTGTAAGTGTTCAGTCTGCCTGATGCCCCGTGAATATTCTCACCCCAGCTACAAAGAGCCAATGACCACTTAACCTCCGGCAGAAATGAAAAGCAGAAAGGGAAAGACACTTGTGTAAAGCCACATAACCAAGCTAGCAAGCAAAACTAGGTCTTGAAACAAGGGTGGTCTCTGCCCAGAGATTTTCAGAGGTTCCCAGCAACCTCTCACTCTCCAGCACCTGATGCCCCCTCCCCCACCCAGATGAATTTGGGAACCGGTTTGAGGTGAATAACTGCTCTATATGCTACCACTGGGTCATCTCTGAGCCTCAGGAGACTGCAGTCTTCTCTGCTGATTACAAAGGATGCCACGTGCTGGAGAAGGTAAGGACAGGAGTCACTCACGTGAGGGCAAAGGGAGCTTCTCCTAACAGCTCCTCTTGGCCAGAATAGAGCGTATGATGAAGAGGGAGTGGATAGGTGACAGATTAGTTCTGAGACATGTCCCAAATCGGCTCCCTCTCTATCAAAGGTGCTTAGTTCCTATTAACACCACAGCCACCCCGGGTGGTAACCACTCCAGGGCTGGTGTACAGGTCAACAGGCAGGCTATGCTCTGGCCTCTAGCCCAGCGCTCACCTGAAGTGGCAGGTGGCTGGTCTCAGCTGCTCTCTAAGGCCTCTCACCTGCAGGATGGGCGGTTCCACCTGAGAGTGTTCATGCAAGCTGTACTACCCAATGGCCAGATGGGTACAGGACAAGATGTCACTCTGATCTGTCCCAAACCAGAACGTACTGGGACTCTGGACCCCTTCCTGGCTCCACCCACCACAACTCAGCTTTTTACCTCCAACCCCAATTCTGGCCACACCTTGGCTGGGTCTGGCCGCACTCTTCTTAGCACACTGTACCCAGAGCACAGTTTCACGCATTCAACTCCTGCTTCACCATCCCCTGGACCTGGGCCTGCTGGACCCACTGTGCCTCATCCCCAGTGGGGCACCTTGGGACCCTGGGAATTGACTACGCTGGATTCTGTAGGTATGTGGGAGTTCTCTGTGTACACATGCCTGTGTCTGGGACCTTTGGACTCTAAGCAGTCACTTCCTCCACTGCTCTGTCACCAACCCTAGGTACCCATCTGCCGCAGGAGCAATGTCAGATAGCCTCTGGGCACATCCCCTGCATGGTAAAAAGTAGTTCCAAGGAAGCCTGTCAGCAGGCTGGCTGCTGCTATGACAACACCAAAGAAGTGTCCTGTTACTATGGCAACACAGGTACACCCTCTCATCCTTGTATATGCAGTTCAGGAAATCCCAGCTCCCAAGTGCATGCAGACACCCTCAGTTAGGAAGAGCCCCTGTCCCAGGGAACTATTAGGATCCTCCTTATAGACCCTGGCCTTCGTATCTCAAACATTTGAGTTAAATAAGTCACGGTTGTATAGCATTCATAAGCCCTTTGTTTTATTCGCTTGTTAGGGCATTTGCTTAGGCCAACACTGGGAACAAGGATGTTCAGGTGTCTTGACTCCCGACTAGTGATTAAATATTATCACTCATGAAGCCCATCCCCTGTCTCTGCACTGGAGAGACACTGAGTCGCACTGTTCTCATCTGTCTCTTGGATCTGCCTTTGTCCTAGTCACTCTCCAGTGTTTCAGAAGTGGCTACTTCACCCTGGTCATGTCCCAGGAAACAGCCTTGACACACAGGATCATGCTGGACAGTGTCCACCTGGCCTATGCCCCCAGTGGATGCCCCCCTACCCAGAAGACAAATGCTTTCGTGCTCTTCCATGTCCCTCTCACCCTCTGTGGAACAACAATCCAGGTAAGAGTGGAACTTGAACTAGAGGTGAGACCTGTCTTAAGAGGCCTCACCCGCTAGTTGTCCATCCATCCTCAGTAGGCTGCAGGCTGTGAGTGTCCCACCCCTAGGGGGTCTCACTCACTACCTTCTCCTTAGGTGGTTGGTGAGCAGCTCATCTATGAGAACCAGTTGGTGTCTAACATTGATGTCCAAAAGGGGCCACAGGGTTCCATCACTCGAGACAGTGTCTTCCGGTGAGTGGTAGCTGGGCCCCAGGCCTGCGTGTGAGAGGTGCATGCAGGAGAACTCAGTACAGATTTGGAGGCAGGCAACTGGGACAAATCCTAACTTTGTTATTACCTAGCTGTGTGTATCTCTTGGAACTTACCCTACCATGCAAATGAGAGACTAAGTTCTTTCTACATATCTGTATATTTGGCCCAGGCAAAGCCAACACCAAGTCTCCCAAAGAGCCCTGCCTTTATCTCTCTAAGAACTAAGCTTTCAGCAACTGAAGGCATCCATTCCAGGCCCCAGGAAGGAGCTGTGGTTGTTGCCACCAGATTATGATGCCACAGCTGAGGTGACTGTACCTCAGTCTGAAGCATCTGAGGGTGTGGTGGAGGAAGAAACCGGAAGAGAAACCCTAAAGGGAGAGGCCTGCTAGACCTGTTAAGCTCGTGGGCCACAACCATCCCAGCTGCCTATAGCATGGCAGTAGGGATGACCCCAAGGGAGCCTGCCCTTGTTACACTTGGCTGTGAGCTTTCAGGGAAAAGCAGCTAGCTCTAGACGGTGTGTTTGCCAGAGAGAACCAGTACATAACCATGGGCAGTCCAAAATCTGTGCTGGGGTCATGTGGCTCTCTGGCAGTCCTTTTTTCTCTTGCTTTGTCTGCCACAGGGTTAGGGTGTGTGACTAGTGCCAGAGTATACAGGTCTTTTGCCTTAGCACAAAGCACTTATGGCCCAAAGATGGGACACAAGTCTGTAGCATCTTTATGTTTTTTAACTTAAAGTAGCCAGTTTCAGCATAGCATTGGAGATTTTGGGGGAGGGGAGCAGAGAGAAGAGCAGGGAACAGCTGGAATCTGTCAGGATTAGGCTAGAGGGGTACCAGACAGCAGAGGGTGAGGTCTTCACAGCTGCTGTAGTCACTACAGCTGCATGACACACACCAGTGGGCATTGGATCGGTGACCACGTGGCACTCAGGCTAGTGAGGAAGGCAGCAGACATTATTGGTATGCTACCTGCAAAATCAAGCAAAGTGAGGCCTTGAGGCACAGTCCTGAGGTCTCACACAATCCTCACTAGAACCTATCATTGGTGCAAAGGGGATAAGTGAGGCTTAGCTGTTAACTTGTTCCTGGCTCTACCGTCTGGGTCTTCCCCCAGATTTCAAAGACCTCAGGGGCGAGGACAGAACCCTGTTGTCTTAATACTGTAGTGCCTGGTACCAAGTATAAGGTCTGGTATAACCAGCTCAAGCTGTCCTGGGCAGATCAGGGGGACAGAGGAGCAGGAAGGGTGAACCATAATGTCCATGAGCCCTAGCGATGGCTCCAGAAGCATCTCTACGCCCTGTGTAGGATGCTGTCTGTTGTATCCTTTGCTGGGATGTGGTTGATTAAACAGGGTGCTCTGACATGTGACCTCCCATCTCCCGCTCTTGGACTTCAGGCTTCATATTCGCTGCATCTTCAACGCCAGTGACTTTCTGCCCATCCAGGCATCTGTCTTCTCACCCCAACCACCTGCTTCTGTGACCCAGTCCGGACCCTTGCGGCTGGAGCTGAGGATTGCCAAGGGTACAGCCCCCTCACCCACCCTACCCACCCATTGCTCCCTTCTCCTGCCTCTAATGCCTTAGTCTGCCCTAGGCTCACAAGCCGCTCTCTCCACAGATAAGACTTTCAGCTCCTACTATCAAGAGAGTGACTATCCCCTTGTGAGACTGCTTCAGGAGCCAATCCATGTGGAGATCCATCTCCTGCAGAGAACCGACCCCGGTCTGGTCCTGGTGCTCCACCAGTGCTGGGCCACCCCCACAGCCAGCCCCTTCCAGCAGCCCCAGTGGCCCATTCTGTCAGATGGGTGAGTGGCAGCGGGTGATAAAGTTGCACACCCCCCAGGGGGAGAGGTCTTCCTGTCAGCCACACCTCCCTAAGGAGGCTTCTGGATTTCTCTTTCATCTAGGTGTCCCTTTAAGGGTGATAACTACAGAACACAAATGGTGGCCTTGGACAGGGCAGAGCTGCCTTTCTGGTCTCACTACCAGCGCTTCACCATCGCCACCTTCTCTCTCCTTGACTCCAGCTCCAAGAATGCCCTCAGGGGACTGGTAGGAGACCTGATGTCCCTCATTGCCCCCCCCCAGTTGAGTGGTTGTTAGCTAGGCTCCACATCCAGCACCCTACAGGCTAATGCAAAGACCCCAGCATAGGGGGTAGCTTTGAGTATTGTGGACAATAGCAGGGGATAGGAGGCAAGGTCTTTGGAGAGATGACCCAAAACAACTTGGGAGAGAAAGGTTAGTAGCTGACAAGACAGGTCAGCCAGTAAGGGTAATTGTTGCCAAGGCTACCAACCTAAATTTTGATCCCTGGATGGAGCCACACTGTGGAAGGGGAGAATTGACTTCCAAAATTTTCTCTGACTTTCACATGTGTGTTGTGATGTGCACATTCCTCTACACATGCAAACAAAACAAATGCTAGAAGGAAACACCGAGTGTGGCTACAATCAACCCTAAATCTGAACACAAGTGTGGTGTTCTTGTGTGGCCACACTTGTGATTCTCGAAATGATAATATGTTGCTTGTTCTTCTGCTTTGGTTTATAACATAGCAACTTCTCCAAAAGATTAAAAGAAAAAAAAAACATTAATGCACTGAGGGTGTTTAAACCTTAGTTTTTTCTGTATGGTGTAGAAATGACACTGTAGGTAACACACTCATACAGTCCAACCCGTGTGTGTTCTTAGCACACCCTATCAAACACACACTGTTCACCGAGCTCTCAAGTTTACATACATCATTACCCTTAACTAAGAAGGTGTGGACTGGTCCCACTGGTAGGCAGAGCTGAGGGTGACTCAGGGTGCCATCTCTCCCTCCTTGCTTGCCTGTGTGCTGCCTCCCAAGCCAAAAGGCACTGATCTGCTACATGAAGGGCGCCATGGTTGAGGTCTGCTGGTGATACCTCTGGTCACCTCCCCTGGACTCTGTTTTCTGGAAGCAGTGGTGGCTTGTCTTCCCTTCTGCCTCCAGGTATTGTCTTCAAGAGTAAAGAGAAGACAGCTGACATACGTTATCTACGTTATCTGGTTCTGTGGCTGAAGCTCACCCCGTTAGTTGGTGGGTGGAAAGAAAGCACCCTGCCTTCCAACAGTTTTCCCTGGGGCTGAGGACAGAGGGCAGAGGACTGCAGCTCTCTTGAATGCAGCAGCAGTTCCTGCCTGCAGGGGAATGTCTTCTTTTTTTTTTTTTTTTTAAAGATTTATTTATTTATTATGCATACAGTTTTACAGAAGAGGGCACCAGACCTCATCATAGATGGTTGTGAGCCACCATGTGGTTTGGCTGGGAATTGAACTCAGGTCCTTTGGAAGAACAGTCAGTGCTCTTAACCTCTGAGCCATCTCTCCAGCCCCAGGGAATGTCTTCTATAGCAGGTCTGGGCTCTGGGGAAGAAGAAGCCCTGAATTCCAAACCGGGAATAACAGTTTCCAATCCCCACCAGTAGGGAGCAGCTATGATCTTAGTCTGATTGCCCATGTTTCTCCCTGCACTAACGTGGTCCTGCACCGGAGTCCCTCAACCCTGCCTCTGTGCTGCCAGCCCAGATGCACAAAGCTAGCCCACCCCCTGACTGCTTTTCTTTCTACCAGGTCTATTTCTTCTGTAGTGCCTCTGTCTGCTACCCTGAGGGGCCCGAGACATGCTCTACTGTATGTGACTCTGGGATGGCAAGTGAGTCTGGGTGGGCATGTTATTTGTTTCTGATGCAACCTTAGACTTGTGGCTGACTCTTAGACCACCAGGAGGTAGAAGCCAGCTTTTCTCTTTGGCAGGACGCCGCCGATCATCAGGTCACCACAATAACACTATCCAGGCGTTGGACATTGTGAGTTCTCCAGGAGCAGTGGGCTTTCTGGATACTGCTAAGCTTCAGTTTTCAGGTACCAGGGTTTGAGGGGCACCTTCTCTCTAAAAATGCTGATGAAACCGGAAACAAGGAAGCTCAGAGGTGGTGCAACTACACTAGATGAGGAACTGAGATAGCTCAGCCCTTTATCTGCTGACAGACAGCTCCAGGTGGACCCACCCAACCCCTTCTCTGACAGGTTCCAGCAGGAACTCCAGTTCAAGACCCCTGCTCTGGGTGCTCATCCTCCTGTGGTCCTTCACCCTGGTCCTGGAGATTGATGCCTTTGTGAATCTAAGCTGAAACCTCTACTCAGAAACTCCAGGAAGTCACCAGATGTTAGATGAGCTCAATAAACCACTGTTTGAAAACTACTGAACACAGATGTAGGGAAATTATTTGTGAAACCTGATGTATGTCTTATGCAAGGCTATAGTCTAGACTGGTTTTAAACTTGGTGATTCTTCTGCCTCAGAGCTGGGGTTTACAGGGATGAGCTACATGAGACACTTGTTCCTTGGAGTCAGATGTGTTCTTTCAGAATCATGACCCCCATTACACAGTCATGTGCCCTGTAACATTTCAATCAACAGCTTGCCACCTACAAGATAGGATCTCTGTAAAATTATACAGGTGAGAAGCTCCTGTCACTCCTGATACTGCAGCCACCAGACCAGTGAGATGTGGTGTCACAGATATGCACATGATTGTGCTGAGTGTATACTAGTAGAGTATATACATGAGTGTCCCCACAGTATACAACACTTGATTATAACAGAGGACTGTTAACTTGCTTACATATTTTCTATACTATTAGTGTTTACCACTTTTTACCTCTTAACTTTTTTAAATTACCATATGTGTACAGGTTCACATGTAAAGGACAGAGGACAACTTTGTTCAGTCATTTCTCACCTTCCACCTTTACAAGGGCTCTGGAGAGTAACCTTAGGTCATCATATCAGGCTTGCACAACAAGTGTCTTTATCTAAGAGTCACCTCATCAGCTTTTGCCTTTAGAGTGTACTCCTGTTTGCAAAAATTAACTGTAAAACTGGACACCATTATGCTAATTGTAGCTTCGACACCTCATGTTTACTACACTCTTGATTGAACCAAAAGGCTCCAAGCCTTTAATTCCCAGCACTTAGGAGGCAGAAGTAGGCAGATTTCTATGAGTCTGAGGCCAGCTTGGTCTACATGAGTTCCAGGACAGCCAAGGCTCATAGACCCTGCTTCTAAAAGCTAAAAGACTACATGAAATGACTGACAAAATCTGTTTTATTACTGGGGAGAGGTGCAGATGATATTCTCTGGGGTCTGTTCTCTCCTTTGACCTTTAAATAGGTAGGTGCAAGAGAAGGGAACCAGCTTGCCAGACTTGCAGAACATTCTTACAGGCTGAGCCTCACTATCCCATACAATAAAAACATAATGCTGTCCTCAAAGCAAATTCTGAGAGGGCTTAACATATGCCACAGCCTGGCGTTGCTGTCTCCCGGGTGAGAGTCTGGGAGAGTGCCTCTAAACAGTGCAAGGTGGTCTTTCAGATAGGACAGGCAGCAGAAGTAGGGAAGGTCAGAACCTGCCCGAGTCAGCAAATGGCAGGAGCAAGGAGTTGATGACCTGACAGGAGCATGTCTAGATGTGTGGGTTTCCTTAGAGCACCTGCGAGGTTGCCTTCGTGACATGGGGACACCAGGGCAGGAATAGAAGCATCAAACCGGAATTACTCAGTCATACTGCACCAGCCAAGAGAGCACCAAAGGAGGCAGGATGCACTGCTGACTCCTAGCCTCCAAAGCTACCACAAGCAGAAACAGCTGGCAGCATTGGGTAGCAACAAACTGGCTTTGATCCTGCCTGCCATTTGGGGATGGCCATCAGACAGGTTAGAACCAGGCTGTGTTCCAGAATGTCGGTGTTGATCTGGGATGGGAGGGAGGCAGGCTCAGCAAGGGTTACAAGAATCTGGAAATACTAGACCCATCTCTGGGCCTCTGGCAGGCTTAACTGTCACAAAGGTAACAAGTCTGTGGCCCTCATCCGACAGAAGTCCTTCTCCACCCACGGCTCTGGTCTATTCTATTGGTCAAACATGAACTCCAAAGCCCAAGTGGCAGTTGCCTAGTGTCTCATTCACAGGACTAACCGTTTAAACTAGTTGATGACACCTAGAATCATGTGTGACACCAGCCAACACTTTCTGGATGTTAGCTCCTGTTATTTCTTTTCCTCACACCTTTGTACTCAGAAGTTTTGGGCCTGGCCTAGCCCTAAGGTCTAGACCACCCACAGCTGCTTAGTCTTATTACACAAAGGCTTATATTAATCACAAATTGTTTAGCCTATGGCTCAGGCTTATTGCTAGCTAGCTCTTGCATCCTAACCCATTTCTACTAATCTGTTTCACCACATGGCTTGTGGCTTACTTGTACTTTTACATGTTGCTTTCTTGATGGCAGCTTGCAGCATCTCTCTTGACTCTGACCTCCTCTTTCAATGCCTGGAATTCTCACCTGCTTATAAACTGTTTTGTCATAGGCCAACACAGTTCCTTTATCATCTAAGGTAATTCACAGCATACAGAAAATCATCCCACATCAGACCTGTGTAATGTTCACCCAGCTTTTAGGGGTTTGTTGTTTTGTTTGGGTATGAGGTAGAGATGCAGGACTGGGAAAATTGCAGCCTTCAGGTTTTTCTAGAGGAGACAGTGCAACACCAAGGCAGGAGACCTAGACACCAGCCATCTATCAAATTTCCCTTCCTGGGCTGCCTGCTAGCTGTGGCTAGCAGTGGCATGGCATAGGCACAGGCAGGTGTGCGACATGTCGGTGAAGAGCAGTATGACTAGGTTAGAAAGTTGGTTCCACCAACTCCTGAGGTGGACCTAGAATTAACAGCCATGCTGTTTAACGCATTATCCTACAGGCACCAACTGGAGTCACTTTGTCACTTTCAATTTTTTTTTTTTAAATACCTTGCATCATTCTTTTGTTTGGTTTTCTATTTTAAGATTGTGTGTATATGCCTGGGGGGTAAGGCATGAGCACGCCATGGCATAAATGTGGAACTCAGAGAATAACTGTTGAGTCAGTCCTCACCTACCTTTGTATGAATTCCCAGGGTGAGATCCAGCTTGTCAGGCCTGCACATCACTTTCCCCACTAAGACACCTTGCTGACTCCTCTTAATTTTTTGAGATATTATATAATTTCCCTCTTTCCTTTCTTCCTCCAGCCCTGCCCATATACACTCCTTGCTCTTTCAAATTCATAGCCTTTTGTGTGTGTTCCTAAAAATATAAATACAACCTGCTCAGCCCATATGTATAACGTGTATGTTTGGAGAACTCAGTCATCATCCCTAACTACATTCTAAATATTTGCCCTTCTATTCCTTGACAGGGTCTGATATAAGCCAGACTGAACTGATAACCTTGAACTTCTTTCTGATCCTCATGCTGGGATTATCATGTGCCACCATGCTGGTTTTATTCAGTACTGGGAATAAGAAAACTTTCCCAACTGAGTGAGCCATGTCTCAGCCCTAATGCCATTTTGTGTCATTTTAAACATCTGGGCTGTCTAGCTTTCTGTTGAACTAGGCTACCTCTGACCTACTGCAGGAACCCAAGCCTAGCACTTCAAGTACCAAGTGCTGAATGCAGTTACATAAGCGTGGACTCTGTGCACTGCTTTCTAGGTACAACTCCTGGGTCAGACAGAATTTGCATCCTTTATGTCTGTGGGCTACATTCTAGATCTTTGCCCATCTGAGCAGCAGAGATAGTCACTACTGTCTTAAAATGGTTGTTATTAAATTTTTATTTAACTTTTACTTTATGTGCATTGGTGTGAAGGTGTCAAATCCCCTAACTGGAGTTACAGACAGTTGTGAGTGCAATGTAGGTGCTGGGAATTAAACCCAGGTCCTCTGAAGAGCAGCCAGTGCTTTTAACTGATCTCTCCAGCCTCTGTTCTAACAACAGTTAGAAGCTATACATTTTCATAGCTGTTTGCATCATATAGCCTGCTGTGACTTTCCATTTCTTCCTTGTGCACAGAGCATTCACAAACCTAAGGGACAACTTCCTTAGTTCCCAGCAATTAGCCATGGGCTTTCTTCATGTGTTTCTTCATGACATTGTAAGTCATAGATTTTCCCCTCACATTTAATCTTTGGATATGGCAAAGGTCTCCCCCTGTATAGCCATAAACACCCATTTGCCCTTTGGGGCTGTTATTTTGACAATGCAATGGTTGCCCGCCCTTTGAAGTTACATAAGCATGTGATTTTTTGATAATACTGTAATAATTATTGAAATAGCATATAGGTTCTGACAGTACCTTTGTATCTAAGGGTTCTGTGAACAAAAACACATAGTAAACATGAACAAGCTCTCTGTAACACTTAACTTTCCTATGTTTTCAGTGGCAGAAAGGACTTTATTTAGGAGGTATATTCCTAGATACCAAAATCTCACCTGAATTGTGCTCAGATGAGAACTGCCCCCTCTAGAGGGCGGAAGTGCACACTTCTAATTTTAGGGGGGGGGGAACACAACTTTCTCATACCCACCTGAGCAGACACCTGAGCCTACAACAGGCTGAATCAGACCTAGTGGGGATCAAAAGCCAGCCACCCTTCCTGACCAGAAAGGAAGTCTGCTTACAGCCCACTAGATTTCCTTTTCCTGACTTTAGGCCACAGCTTTACCAGAAACCCAAGAGGTTCCCTTGCCTCTCCACACTCCCACTTGGAAAATTATTTCCATGTGCTTTGATTTGAAGGAAGCAAAGGCTGACCAGATAGCTCAGTGGCTCAGCAGGTAAACAACCTTGCTGCCAAGACAGCTAACATGAGTTTGGTCTCTGGTACACACATGGTAGAAGAAAACGACTCCTCCAAGCTGTGTTCTGACATGTGTCATAATGTAAGGGCACAGGCCACACATACATGAGATAAAAACAAACAATATAAAAGAGTATTTCAGAGTTAACTGCTACATCTCAAGATGTACTTCAACTTCATATGTGGCTTCTATTCAGACATTCCTGCAGGAACATTTAATGCAAAAGGGCCTTTTCTGTTCCATAATGGGAGACACCAGACCAGTGTTAAGAAGCAAACGAAACGTCAAATTATATTTTTTATGTGCACTTAAGTGACTGCTGAACTAATGTGTGTGGGGAGGTCATAAAGATTGAATTAAAATAAAAACAAAAAGCTCTGGGAAAAAACAGCTTCTATTTTGGGAAAGTCTACAGAATCCTCGAGATGCTGACATTCTGCCTAGATGAGTGCAGAGATCACAAATGAAGCCCAGAGCCCGCCAAAGGCAGAAGTCTAGATGTAGGCTCCCAAGAGAGATGGCTGCAGAGACTCAACCCCAGTGAAGCAAGGGGGCCAGAGCAGTGCACTGAGGTGAGCAAAGAGGAATCCTGTCTATCTTGCTGATTGACAAAAACAACAAAATCTCTGCCCCAATAACGGTAATGGTGTAAATTTCTCTTTCCAATGTGTGCTGTCCAGATTATTAGTATGGGGTGGAGGGGCAGAGGAATCTTTCAAGCTTTAGTCTTGGATGAATTCTGCTTTATCTTGCCTCCTCGCCTGAACTGATGAGCTTTTGCTTTTGTTTGTTCAAGACAGTGTTTCTGTCCTGGAACTTGCTTTATAAACAAGTCTGTCCTAGAACCAATCCATGCCCAGCTGGATTGATGAGCTTTAATATTAGGCTTAAGAGTGGAGACGTTAGGTCAAAGCATATCACCACAAGTGTCAAGCACTGGAACCATGTCACTGGCAGCAGTCACAAAGCAAGGAAGCAATAGTTATGAGGGCCAGCTTGGGTTCACTCTTCCAAATAGCTCACTTAAATCTGGAAGTCAAACCCAGGTTTGATGCCAGAGTCAATACTAACCATGACTCCCAGAGACTTGTGGAGGTCATCAGCAGCCCATTGCTGCCTCAGCTTTGTCTCTGAAACTAGACTTAAAATCCCAACTCAGGGGGCTGGAGAGATGGCTCAGCGGTTAAGAGCACCGTCTGCTCTTCCAGAGGACCTGAGTTCGATTCCCAGCACCCACATGGCAGCTAACAACTGTCTGTAGTTCCAGTTCCAGGCAAACACCAAGGCAAATAAATAAATAAAGTTTAAAAAAAAAATAAAAAAAAATCCCAACTCAGAGGATGCCTTAGGACAAGATGCTTCCCTGAACACTCTCACCTGCAGAACAGTACTAGCACCACCTGTTGGCCAGAGGCATGCCATGGAGGAGCTCAGCCAAGGTGCCAGGTTAGCTGGGAAGCCAGTGTTAACCTCACTGCACTCAAGTGACCTTCTTGGTTGGTGCTCCAAGTTCAAGCACAATGTAGACTCCAGTCGCACAGTTCCATGGCTCTGAACATCTGGAGGCTCAAATGCTCATAGGATACTACAGTAAGCACCGATCCATTCCATAGCAAACACATTCTCTTTGGTCACCAGGCCCAGTGATGCTCCTAAACTCTAAATAGTAGAATTGGTGTGGCCGGTGACTACAGGAAGTTGGAGCCCTTAGTTCAAGCTTCAACTAAACACTGCTTGCTTTTCTCTCCCACCAGAGCACCTGCAACTACTAGCAAGAGACCCCCAAGAATGGGCCCGTAGACTGTGGGTGGAGAGAATCGCCAGGATCCTCAGCGGACTTCCAGACACTTGTTCCAGTGCATCCTGGCCATCTGCACAAAATTCTGCCCCAATTGGACACAATATCACCGTCCTGAGGTTCTATACAAACTGGTGCACTACAAAGAGGGATGTCCAGGGCTCCCCATCTGTACACATACCACACACTCCACACATTTCTGGCTTGTTTATATTAGGTGCTGGGGATCAAATTCAGCTCCTCATGCTTGCCTAAAAAGCACTTTACTAATTGAGCTATCCCCCTGCCACTGCAATAGTTCACTGAATACACCTAGGGAGCAGCAGGCTGTTTGTCTATTGTAAGATCATGTCTCAGCTCTTCTTTCCTAACACACACACACACACACACACGCACACGCACACGCACACGCACACGCACACACACACCCTAGCCTCACAGCAGGCTCCCAACACCAGCATTCTACTGGGATGGCTCTAAGGTTCTCCTAGGCACAGCTAACTACTCCTGTTGCACATTTCCTTTATTTCAAAGTCAGAACCCACCTTCTTTCCTTCTTCTACAACTTCCCTCCTCCCCTTTAGCCCTGTCCCCAGGTAACTTCCAAATGTAGCCACAAGATCCTACATTAATCTCCCCGTGTTATCATCTTACTTTTTATTTACCATGCATTAGCTGTCTCCCCTGGGGAAAGCTCTAGTTCTAACTGGTTCCCATCTGGCTTGACCAAGAAAAGCTCTTTGGTGAAGCCATCTGGGAACCAGTTTGTATCACCTACAACTGAAGTATCCCTAGCAATCCACTCACAGCAACCCACCAGCAGGCTAAGCTATCTAACTCCTCACCACCTGTCAGGCTTTCAAGAGAAGCTAAGCCAGGGAGCCAGCACAGCATGAGTGATGGAGGTACTGGAAACAAGGTCAAGGCCTCCTGAGCAAGGGAGACTTGACAAATGGCTTCTAGGAGTTTACTTTACTTCAGATGCACTGTCCCACACTGTGATCTCTCTCCATGACCTACCCAACTCAGGGTCTCTCTGGCAGACAGATGCAAGGAGGTGACAACATCTACTGTGTGAGTCTTTTTTTTTTAATGAAACTAGATCACTGCTTACAAAAACCAGCACCAGCCCTCCTGCCCCTCCCATTCACAGTCCCCTTGGCTCACCTCCCTGTCTCAGAAGAGCTGAAACAGAGCAGGCGTGGAACAGCTGCCACTACTGGGGGAGGTGCTGGATTCCGACTCTGGGCATTTACAGGGTGACAGTTCCTCCATGTCCGTTCCCTGGGGCCTGAAGGCTGCATGGATAGCAGTGTTCCATGTGCCTGGCTCAGACCATCATCCAGACCAGAATGAAATGATGTGGATGTCCCCCCCAACCAGACCTCCCTCCTCCTAAGGTCCCACCCCCACCCCCCTCTAACTCTACCCCGCTACTGAGATGAGGCCCAGAACTGTGAGAAGGCACAGGGCCTACAGACTGTAGAATTTGAGGCTCCTGTCCATGCCGGTTGAAGCGATAAACTTGGCATGGTGCCCAAAGGCTACTCCAGTGGTCAGGCCACTATGCTCTGAGGAGAGAAAAAAGAGATTGATGAGAAGGCTGTTTCTTCTTCAGGGCTGAACAATGACTTTGAATGCCATGATCCTGGCATAAACCCAGATGCTAAGGGTCAAAATGCACTGTAAGACACCAACCTCCCTCTCCACTCTTTGAAGGCAGGATTCTGATAACCACCTTCATATAAACCCCCTATTTCCCACTGAGTATCTGAACTTCTTTCAATTTTCCTAGGGTACCAGAGAGATTGAATAATTTGCCCCTCAACACATAACTCAGGTGAGGCCAGCTAGTAACACTATTCACAGCCAAACAGACTCACAAATACTTCTCCTATGCACAATGCTCTACTGCCCCTATACATAAGCAAAACCAGCCTGGGGGGATGGGCTCAGTAGTAGAAAACTTGGCTGGGTTCCACTCCCAGGACAGCAAAAGGAGAAGGAAAGAACAGTTTGGTCAATTGTAGGTCAGACTCAGGGCTTCACTCCCCACTGAAGTTTCCCCCGGTTTCTCTAGAGCAAAAGTACAAGGCCCTGGTAAGCCACAGCCACAGTCAGCCTCTACCTGTAAAGTGAAGAATCTCTGTCCACTGTTTGCAGATGTAGATCTGGACATCTGTACCCCCCAGAGCCAGGTAGGTACCACTCTGGTCAAAGATCAGTGACTTCACCTGTCAAGCCCCAAAGAGAGGGAATTACACAAATGACCAAAAGGCACAGAACAACTGGGAACAAAGCGATGCAGCTGACATGAACTCAGAAACTTGTGCTGGATGAGGAGAGGCAGACCGGGAGGAGCGCACCTCAAAGTTGTTGTCCAGCTGCAATGTCTTGAAGTTCTTGAGCTTGCGTAAGTCCCACAGCTTGACTGAAGAGTCATCAGCTGCTGTGGCCAGGTAGTACCCATTCTCAGAGAAGGCGATGCTAGTAATGGGGCCAGAGTGGCCAGGGAAGTTGGCCACGTTGGTACGCTCCTGCAGATGGGGGTTGGGCAATAAAATTATCACTCACTGGTCAAGATAGGAAAACTTTCTGAGATGTCCTGTGCACCCACAGTTCCTTGGTGACATTCACCATGGCACACAAACAGAGCCAGGCTCCCAAGCCTTGAGATACCCCAGAGCCTGCACCACATCATATCAGTTCCTTCTCCCTCTGGTCCCAGAAGAGGCCTGCATGTTCTACCTTCAAGTCCCAGATCTTGATCTGGGAGTCCATGGTTCCTGTTCCAAAGATGAGCCCATCAGGGTGGAACTGCGCACAGGTAAGAGCTGAGGAAAGCAGAGAGAGAGGGATCTGTAGTCAGTAGTCCCTAATCCACTGTAGCCAGCGGTAAACACTGTCTGTAGGACAGATAATGACAAACTGCAAACCAAAGAGCCCGGTGCCTCTAAGGCCACTTACAGCAGCCAGAAGTCTCATCTGTCACTTTGGTGAGCACACGCCCTGTCTGGATGTCAGAGAAGGCCCAGTACTGGAGAAGAGACAAGCCAATGAGAAAATGGGTCTGGTGGCTTTCAAGAGAAACCCTGGTCAACACCTGCGAAGGTAGCTCCCACAACAAAGAAGAAATGTTTCCAGGACTCTGGGAATTAGCTGCCCCCAGCAAGATGGCTCTCCTCCCAGGGTAAGCATCTTCCCCAGGGCCCTGGCTGGGACTGCACCTGATCATCAGAGGAACTCAGGAGATAGTCTCCAGTAGCATGGAGGCTGAGGCCAGTCACTGCGCTCTCATGGGCCCGAACAACCTGTACACAAGAGGTGTTTGGGACCGACCAGATCCTGATAGTCGCATCGGGGGATGCAGAAAACACCAGCTCCTGAAAGGAAGGAGACCACAAATCAGAGCCTGGGAAGTGAGATAGATGTACTGTATACAACACTCTCTTCCACAGGGACAGTGACAAGGAAAACCACAACTACTCCAACACCTGCTTCTAGCCCCACCCTGCCTGTAAACACCTAGCTAAACAACAGCTGCTGAAATGGCCACACCGAGTCAAGTGAGGGCCTCAATACTTAGCAGTAAAAAGGACAACTGCATCAAAGAGCTCTTTTTGACCCACTTTCAAGCTGGGTAAAATGTGGCTAGTGCAACTGAGGGACTGGAATCCTGTGCCACCTGCAGCTAAAGACTGTGGTAACATATTGTATATTTAATAAAAAGTAGTCTGAAATATCAGAGACAGAGAACTAAGCATAGCCAACTCTCACTCAGCCAACTCCTCAGGCCCAACCGGGTAGGTCCTACCTCCACAAATCTTCAGACTGGCTGGGCATGCAAACAAAGGGGGAGAACTTTTGCCTTCTCCGTTCCTTTCTTTTTCCACCCAGCTATTTCATTTCCTGGATCAACTTTCCTAGTGCTAGGATTAAAGGTGTGTGCCACTCCACTCTAGCTGTTAGGACTTGAACTCACAGAGATGCAGAGGATCTCTGCTTCCTGAGTGATGTAGGCAAGAGTCACCACTCCCTGACCTCCATGGCTTCTTGGCTCTGTGAATGGTTCTGTCCTCTGATATTCCAGACTATTTTTAATTAATATACAATATGTCACCACAAAAGACTACCGTACTCCATGGCCCAGATCTAAGCAGCACTGAGCTTACAAAGGAATATAAGATCATGCTCTCATGTTCCTCACATTTAGACTTCAAGGGCAAACTGACTGTCCAAAAGACCTGGGGCAGACAGAGAGGTTAGTTTTCCTAACAAATTATCTGACTAGTTAGGGCAGTAACAGCCAGAAGATAAAAGCAGCTATCCTCATTAATACACATTCATCAAAGCCAAAGGTAAATAAACAGAGAAATAATGCTTTCAATTTGAACGGGTTTTTCAGCTTGCTATAGTTGTGGTAGTTTGAATAAAAATAGCCCGATAGGCTCATATATTTGAATGTCACCAAGGAGTGACACTATTTGAAAGGATTAGAAATATGGCCTTCGGGGGCTGGAGAGATGGCTCAGCGGTTAAGAGCACCGGCTGCTCTTCCAGAGGACCAGGGTTCGACTCCCAGCACCCACATGGCAGCTCACAACTGTCTGTAGTTCCAGTTCAAGGCAAATAATTAAATAAATAAGTTTAAAAAAAAAAAAAAAAAAGAAATATGGCCTTCATGGAGGAAGTATTTCACCGAGGGGGTGGGGGTGGGGGGTGAGGGGAGGTGTTTTGGTTTAAAGGTTTCAAAAATCCATGCCAAACCCAGAGTGTGTGTGTCTGTCTCTTTCCTCAAAGATCAGGATGTAGCTCTCAGTTACTGTCCCAGTGTGCCAAGCAATGACACCATGCTCCTGCCATAATAATGGACTAACCTCTGAAACTGTAAGTCATCCCCCAATTAGACGTTTTCTTTTATTAAGAGTTGCTGTGGTTGAGGTGTCTCTTCACAGCAACAGAACACTAAGACACATCTATTCCTCTATTTCTCGATTCTTTGAGTTTAAAAGAAAGACTTAACTGGGAGACACTGCTCCAGCACCCCCATGTAGGTGCATACCAAGCCACTGTACTTTTGGCTCAAGTCTAATGTGAGCCAGTAATCTCTTCTAATGAGCTACCTTTATCCTCTAAGCCAGTGGTTCTCTCCTATTTGAACTCACACTACTTTGAACAGTCAACATTAAATTTTGAGCCCAATCCTACAGGGCCATGGGAACAGACACCTGGCAGTCGGGACTATATGGAGCTTTGCTACCTGTAGTTTATCTATAAATGCTTTTGGATGTCTGTTTTCTTTGCTGATGCAAAATTGATGTAAGTATGCTTTGTTGGTTGTATTTTCTTTCTCCTTTGGTTTGAAGGCCACTGCTTTGGGGTTCTACACAGAGATCCATCAATGCCCACTACATCAAGATAGTAGGGGACGGGCAATTAGTTCTGAGACTTGAAACTACTGGCACTGGACTGAGGAAAGGACAAGAGTGGCTGTGAGAGTAAGTGCCTTACCTGAGAAGGGTGAAACACAACGCTGGTGACTTTCTTGGTGTGGCCCTTGAGAGTGGCCAGAATTTGCTCAGTACTCTTATCAAAGACAACAACATTTTTATCTGCCCCACCTGGAGACGATCCAAAAAGACAACAAAAATTAATCAGTCCAGTAAGGATCCCTGTGCTAAAGAAGGTCTTTCTGCCCTCAAATCCATAAGACCAGGAGCTTGTACTTTCCCTTGCTCCTGCCATCCCTCACCTTGGCCTGTCAGGCCAGGCCCAGACTCACCAGTGAGAATCTTGTTGGTGTCCGAAGGACAGAGGTCCAAAGCAAGGATCCCAGGAATGCTAGCACTGTGTAGCCCCTTTGCGGACAGAACCACACAAAATCCATTTACCAAATCAAGGCAGGCCAGAGAGACACACACACAGCTTCTCCACTCCCCTTCTCCATACCCCTTAGATTCCTCCCCAGCCAAGGATAAGAGTGAATTTTATCCCTTATCCATCTAGCTTGGCTGGCTGCCTGGCTGCAGCAACTCCCTGACTGCATGGCAAGACACCATGCCAGAGGTCTAAGCAGTTTGCCCCGCTCCTCATGCTGGCCCACCTTGCCCTAAAAACAGTAAGGGCCACCTCTAGCTACTTACCACATGGGATGCCACCTGCCGGTACTTGCTGAGCTCTTCAGGTTTCACAAGTTCCTCAGGCACAGTCTTTCCCCTCTGAGAAAACAGAAAACCCCAAAGACCAATAACGAATGCAGGCTTCACACAGCCCCTCCTCCAACAAGCCAAGCATTCACACCGGGCATCAACTCACCTTCTTCCGCTCTGTAGTTAGCACAGTAGCCTTGTCTTGAAGCTGTGGAAAATACAATTTTCTGAGACAAATGACTTTCCAAGGACAAAGCACACTGGGTGCTGGTACATCTGGTGTCACAATCATCACCAAAACCTGCTATCTACAAAGCTATGTGCCAAAAGCTGACATATTTCCACTCCAATCTTATAAGGTGAGGAGGTATCCATGACCTTGCCATGCAGCAGAGGAAACTGAGCATCAGAAGAACCCCCTTGCCAGGGTCGAATGGCAGAACTAGTAGGGACAGAGCCTAGGTTGCTGTGCTCTGGGACCAGGTCTAGGCTACAAACGTGAGAGCTGAGATGGGCTGCTCAGACACTGTTGGACCCTGAGAATGCACTCTACACATTCAACAGAACCCTGGGATGCAGTCTGGAAACCTGCGCTGCCCCTTCTTGGCTCTGCCTTGCAGGCTCAGACACCCCATCTTTAGATAAAGTCTATCTTGTAGGCAAAACCCTCAAACCCATAACAAAGTGGCTTAATACCAGCAAAAAACACAAAACAGCAAGAGCTAAAAGCTGCTCTTGTTGGTAATTAAATCTTCCCTACAACAAGTCTGTGAAGTCCACACATCACTCCATTTAGAAGCAAGAAAAATGAGACAGGAAGGCAGGCTAAAGAAAGCCTAGTCAGAGAGCGGCAGTGCAGGCTCTCCTCACTGCTTAGCTGGAGATTCTTACTCTGGTCCCAAGACCTATCTATTGTACTAAGGAAGGGCATGTGGCAGTCCCAGCAGAAAAGCATAATGACTCACCTTCTGGATAATTTCAGGGGTCATTCCCACCAGCTCACCCAAATCCATGGGTTCTCCTGCACCCTGTAGAAAAGAAAGGAAGGATAGGAGAAGCTCACAATACAAAGATATCTGTGTAAACAGCTACTGGGGCTTGGAAGGGAACACTCACCACAACACTGGGCTGTGAGCTTGGCACAGCCTGAGGTACAATAAGACCGGCCTGTGGTTTCAGAGTAGCCAGAGCTGAGAGAAAAGATTATGTTAGAAATGGGACATTACAAAGCAGGGCCTGCAAAAGGCGGGGACCAGCAGGGAAGAGGAGACACCTTCTCGAGCAGCAGTGACTTCCTTGGTGAGACGGGCAATGACTCGGCAGGCAGCATCGTGTTGGTACAAAGCATGGGACAGCTCCTGGCGGGTTGTCTGCAGCTGCTGGCGAAGAGTGAAGCTGTGCAGCATGACTGCATCCTGGGAGAGGGTAGGCCACTGTGAGGACTAGGGTAGAGCCAGAGAACTCAGCCAGCCCTAGAGAAGAGGATACCACCTCCTATTCTACACTGAAACCAAGCCCAGCTCCTCAGAGACCCAAGCTAACAACTGAGTTCTCCTGAGTGCCTCTGTAAGGCATTCAGGCTCCTACTCCACACCACACTCTGAGCACACAGACAGAAGGAAGGAAGGAAGAGCTCTTTTCTCACCCCCACCTTTGCTAGTCACCAGCAAATCACAGGGGTTAATGCCATCCCCTCTCGAAAAGAACATAACACTGCTGTGCAGCAAGTGCAGTGCTCAGTAATGAAAAAGGTCCCTGTGTCTGGGGGCTGGAGAGATGGCTCAGCGGTTAAGAGCACCGTCTGCTCTTCCAGAGGACCCGGGTTCAATTCCCAGCACCCACATGGCAGCTAACAACTGTCTGTAGTTCCAGTTCCAGGCAAACACCAAGGCAAATAAATAAATAAATATTAAAAAAAAAAAAAAAAAGAAAAAGGTCCCTGTGTCAACAAGGCAAATATGTGACTTTATTCCACTTCTTACAGACTCCAAACAGACAGGACTAATCAGTGTCCTACAATCAGGAAGGTCAAGCCTCAGAGACTGAGCAGTGTGCCCCAAGTCACAAGTCACAAAGGCTGACAGTGGAGAAAACTTTGGAATCCAGGTCTGCAAGAATTCCAACAATCAGGTTCCTCTTATGCTGCCATCCTGTTCTTCACAAGTAAAATAAGGCTGGTAAGGACTGAGGGGCTGCTCAGTGGTACAGCATTCGCAATAACCCTGTGTTCATCCCCCCAACAAGAGTCAGGCTTCCAGTGGGTACTTGTAATCCTAGGCACTAGAAGACTGAGGAAGAAGAATCGTGAGTTCCAGACTGGTCTAGGCTACAAAGCAAGGTCCTAGCTCAAGAAAATAACACAGCCTGGAGAGATGGCCCAGGAGTTAGGAGCACTGGCTGTTCTTCCAGAGGACAGAGGACCCAAGTTCAATTCCAGAATGCACGTGGTGGTTCACAACTGTCTGTAACTACAATCCCACGGATTCACACTTCTCCCTGCCTCCTAAGCACCAGGCACATAAGTGATACACAGATATACATGTAAGCAAAAGGCTTATATACATAAAATAAAAATTTAAAAAGGAAAGAAGGAGTGAGGTCCCATCATTTCAATCCTTAGGCCCAGAGGTGCATTCTCTTCACAGAACTCACCCACTCATCCTGCAAGGCTTTCAGAATGGCTGGAATGCTGGTGGCAGAGGGAGGCTTGGGCCGGATTGGGTGAGCAACTGCCAAGAGGTATGAAGCAGGTATGAAGAACCAGAACCTGGGGATCCTCCCCACCCCTCTTCTCTTTATTCATTCATAGTCATCATCTTCTCTACCAGACTGGCTCCACCTCCCACTCTTAAAGGCTGAGCTGAGCTGGCCCTGGACTTAGGCTACTGGGCAGGCACCTTTGATGTCGATGAGCTGTTCCTCTGAGAGAGGCTGGTTGTTGATAGGATCTGTGCCATTCTCTGCAATGTACTTCTCAATGAGCCGTCGCTCATACACATGATTAGAGACAGGGGACACGCACGGGTGCTCTGGCACTTCGTTGGAGACTACAGAGAAAGGAAGGTAAAAGGAGACCTGGGTTAGAGGGGATTCCCCATTGTGTCAGCCCCAACAAGACCCTGTCCTCACACTCAGCTATCAGGAAGCAAGGTCTGTGACAGCAAGCCAGCTGGTACTTGGTCCTAGAAGGCTTGGCAACTACTTAAAGCCTGCAGATAATAAAAGTCAATAAATAATAACTGTCCAGATCCTATGTGCCAGTCCTGTAGAGAGTGGTCAGTAAGCCCTGCCCATCTCATTTTTGAACAAAGATGACTAGACACATGACCAAGTGCACACAGCACGACTCTAACTAACCCCTACCGTTCCTCTGGAGCCCTGGACGGATCAACAGGCAGAAAAATTACAAGGCAATGTGACAAGCACTGACAAATTAAAAATCCTTTCCATAGTGTCTGCTACTACGTGCCAAGCAAGATTCTATTCTAGGCACTTGACAGAATAGTACCCTTGAAGATGGGTGTCACAGCTGTCACTGACCTCCCGGACAATGCAGATACTAAGCAGACACTTGATAAACATCAGAACAGGGTAAATGAGGATATAAATCCCGGAGCTCAGAAAAAATAAAATAAAAATCCCCAAGTATGGAGCCTGGGCATGCTGAACTACCAAATTTAAAAGCCTCAAAAGCAAGCTCAGAACCAAGGTCTCTCTGACCTTCTCAGGCCCTCTTGTTTCTCTAACTTCCCCTAAAAAGGGACAGTTGGTTCACCTTAGCAGACAAATGATAGCCCTCCACACTCACACCCTTCTGAGGGCCACCCTAAGACAACATTTATTGCCAGAAAGACTTATAACAAAACAGCTCTTATTTACCACAGAATTGTGTTCACCCTCCCATAACTTGTGAGTTACCACCCTGGGGCTTCAAGCTCCTATTCCTTTCTGTGGCACAAAGTTCTCTATAAGTTTTCCTTAAAGTCACCTATTTCTGCAGAACTCCCATGCATATGTAATCAAGTATGGAAGGAAAGAATGGCTTTCCTGTATTATTCTATTGGTTTATCTCGAATACTCAACGATCGGACACTTGAGGGAGCTTTTCCTCCCCTACAAAATGAAGGATGGCCCAAGGCATGAAAGGGATCTCTCAAGATTAAAAGGAAACAAATCGTTCGAAAATATTTTGCAAACTGCAATTTCTTCAGTGTCAGATTGCCTTTTCTGTTTGTCATTTCCCTCTTTGAATTAATGGCAACTTTCTGAGAACAGAGAGGGAGGGGAAAGCTAGTGATGTAAATGACAAGGTAAACACGCGCAACGCCGAAATAGAATACCCAAAGACAAGACAGTATACAGCATGGATCCAGGCTCAAAGAACCGAGCTTTATCGCCCGGCTGTGCTGCACATCCCTGGATAAACCCATTCTTCCTAAGACTTCTGACGCCCTCTCTAAATCACGGATCTTTATTTCCTTTCAGACAATACTTGTAAACATAAGATGAGATCATCGTTTGGAAATGCATCGTAAATCAATACAGGTTTCCTAAACCTTCGCTGTTTTCATTAGTCATACTGCGCGAGGCTAGAAGCCAGACACCTGGCTTGCAGCCTTGTCTCGAAGTCACTACGTGATGGCTGCAAATCGCAGAGAATCCGACTCCTAACGACATTCCCAAGCAATACCCACTGCAATGCTTTCAATGCTGCAGATGGGGAAACTGAGTCCCAGACCGCTAAAGCCCAGATCACAATCGGAGGCGGATCCTGGACACATCCTCGGGTTTCTGACACCAAAAGCTGTTTTTCACTGCAGCAACTCCCCTCCATCGTCCCCTCTGCTCAGGCCTGCCTCGGCTCAGTAAAACAACCACAGTCATTCTTCTCAGCTATGTGAATTGCGCAGCACTGCGCAAATGCACCCCGTACGCAGGGCCGCGGGCTCCGGGGCCCGGGCCGCAGCCACGCTCCCGCCTCCCGCCGCAGCCAGCACTCACTCGAGCAGATCAGGGACATGGCGCCGTCGCAGCGCAGACAGTCGCTTCACAGCGGGCTCCCGGACTAGCTCTGCAGCCTCTGCGGGCCACTTCCGGTCCCCCGCCGCTTCCGGGGCTCTCGGACGCGGGTAGACAGCTGCCCGGCGTGGCGATGCTCGCACAACTGCTTCACGTGGGGAGGTGGCCGGTGGCGCGCCGCAGCCTTCAGCAGCTAACGGAAACTGCTCTTACCCAGCATGCAATCGAGCAGGAAAAGGCCCGCCTAGGAACACTCGGTTGTTTCCGCATTGGCTCGGCTTCTTCCGGCGAGCTTTCCAAGAGGCCAGAAGTGGGAAGGCCATCCGAAACTACATTTCCCATGAGGCTGCGGGAACCTTAAACCTAGGAATTTGGCCAACGCTTTCTTTTGACGTTGAGCGGCTGTCACCCAGTTCACAGTAGTCTGTGAAACATTCGAAGGCAGGACAATTTCCTCAGGAGCTTGTAAAAATGCTGTATTAATTTTGCATTGTAAAAATGCAAAAATACAGGGTCTGTCTTACAGAGTCTATAGGCATGATCCTGAGACCTGTATTCCTTGGCAGCCTTTTGAGAAAGAATACCAGCTAGCCATATGAATAAAGCAAAAATGAGTAAAGAAACTAACACTGTTCAGGTTCTGTCTCTACTCTTGCTCTTTGAATTTGAACAAGTCACTGGCTTCGTTGCGTGCGACATTTTAGATATAGCCTGTTTTCTACACTGGAAGGAATTTAATTCCCAATGTCTTATATGGATATTAAAAGAATGAAAAGTTTCTAGGCATGTTGGTACAACTTTTTATTACAGCACTCATACGCAGAGGCAAGCGGATCTCTGTGAATTCAAGGCCAGCCTAGTATACATAATGAGTTCCAATCCAGGACATTAAGGGCTATGTAGAGAGATACAGACACACGTCTGTAAAAAATAAATAAGAATAGAGAGTTAACAAGACTATAGTGTTTAGGAGTGAGATCTTTGGAGTAGGCTGTTAGTGTGCAGGCCTGTACAAGAATCCTGGTGGTGGCTTTATAGGGAGAGTTAGAGTGAACAGATACAAACATACATCTAGACCCTTATAGAAATGTGGTACCAGCAAGGAAAAGGCCCTAGCCAGAGCCTGAATCATTCTCTTTGAACTTTGTGTCTCTAGAACTTTGAGCCAAGAAAACCCTCTTTTCTTTATAAAATAGCCTCCCTTTAATATTTTGTTATAGTAATGGTTTCCTGCCTCCTACAAAGTTCCTTTGTTTTCTGTAACAAAGACCTGCTGCTGAGTCTGAAAACTGAGTTCAACCTCCAAGACCCACCCGATAGAAGGAAAGAACTGACTCCTGCATATTATCCTCAGAGAGACAGACAGACACATACACACACACACACACACACACACACACACAAATAAATAGTGGCAATTGAGACCTTGTCTAGAAAAAAGTAAATAAATTAAAACTAAAATGGAGTCTTCATACTGGAGTTCCATGTAATCATATTAAAACTAGCTTTCTCACATTCTAAGAAATCAGGACAGAAAGATGCATTGGCCAATTTTCTTGCTGGGTCAATTCCAACTAGCAATGATAACTATGTTCTGCCTACCTTAGTCTTTCAAAAATCAACCTGGAGCTATCTGATATATTAATCAGTTCCCTCTTCCTTTCCTAAGCTTACAAAAAAAACCACAGATGCTCAATAATTTTGGTTTTTTAAATAATTTATTTAACTTTATGTGTGAAGATGTCATGTCCCCTAGAACTGGAGTTACAGACAGCTGAGAGCTGCCATGTGGATGCTGGGAATTGAACCTGGGTCCTCTGGAAGAGCAGCCCAGAGCTCCTAACCCCTAAGCCATCTCCCCCACCCCATCCCCTAACTCTCACCCCATTGTTGTTGTTTTATTTCTGCTTCCTTGAGTTCTTTTCTATCTATCTTTTATGGAATAATTTTTCTGTATACTGTGAAGATGTGTCACTCTGATGAATTCAATAAAAAGCTAAATGGTCAATGGCTAGGCAGGATTTCCAGGCACAGAGGATGCTGGGAGGAAGAAAGGTAGAGTTACCAGCCAGATGCAAAGGAAGCAGCATGTGTAGTGCAGGGAAAAGGTAAACAAGACACATAAAAGAATGTAGATTTAAAGATATGGGTTAATTTATGTTATTAGAACTAGTTAGAAACAAGCCTCAACTATTGGCCGAGCTTTCATAATTAATAATATTCTTTATGCCATTATTGGAAAGCCAGCTACAGTTTATAAAATTAGTTCCCTCCAAGCCATCAGAACACATTCTAGCTCAGAGAATGAAGTGTTGCCCAATTCTAGAATCACAAAATAAAGCCAATGTAAATCTCTAAGTGATCTAATTGGTCCAAGAGGCAGAAATGAAATGAAAAAAAGGGAGTGCTTGCATAAATTACAGTCTATAGGGAGGTGTGTGGTGATATATTGTTTGTAATTTAGAAAATAGAACTTGCCTGAAGATCAGAGGACAAAACCACCCACAGAATTAGCCATAGAGGTCATGGAGTGGTGATCATGGAGTGGTAGCGTGTGCCTTTAATCCTAGCACTAGGATTAAAGGGAGGCAGAGATTGATCTGGAACTCTGTGAGCTCAAGGCCACACTGGGCTACATGAGATTGACTCATTCCTGGAGAGAAAGAAGCCAGGTGGTGGTGGCACACACCTTCAATCCTAACACTTGGGATCCCAAGCCTCAGCTCCCAGTACTTGGGAAACACAGCACCTTTAAACCCAGCACCAGAAAGGTTGAACCTGGAAGTTAAATAGCTGGGAGAGAAAACATATATAAGGTGGAAGGAGACATGAGTTCTGCCATTCTCCTAGCTGAAGACTCAGAGGCATTCAGTCTGAGGATTCATGTGACAGGCCTCAGGGGTTGGCTAGTGAAAAGTGGCTGTGGTTTGTGGATGCTGGGAATTGAACCTGGGTCTTTCTGATCTTTCAGCTTTTCCCCAATGTCTGATTCTGGGTTTTTATTATAATACCCATTAGAATTCGTACAATAGAGAAAGAAAATTCCAGAAAGAAGTGGGTGCTCTGAATTTAAGATAAATCAGAGCAGGTTGAAAAGAAATTATGGAGATTGGAGGGTTGACTACTTTAGGTAAGATATGCAAAAGGTGGGGCTGGAGAGATGGCTCAGAGGTTAAGAGCACTGACTGTTCTTCCAGAGGACCTGAGTTCAATTCCCAGCAAAACCACATGGTGGCTCACAACCATCTATGATGAGGTCTGGCGCCCTCTTCTGTAAAACTGTATGCATAATAAATAAATAAATCTTTAAAAAAAAAAAAAAAAAAAAAAGATATGCAAAAGGTATATCTCTGGGGAAGTGATGTTTATTTTTAGCACTTAAGGTTTTAGTGTGTGTGTGTGTATACATGGGTGTGCATGCGTGGGGGAGTCAAAGGAGAGTCAGTCCATTTCCTTCTACCATGTTGATTTTGGAGTCCAAGTCAGGTTGTAAGACGGCAAATAAGTTCCTCTCCCCAGTGAGCCATCTCACCAGCTCCAAGAGTGCTAATATTTTTTGCTGAGACCTAAATGAGGAACAGGTGTCAGTGCTGAGACCATAGGTTTCTGATGAGCCAACCTCTTCCCCAACCTCACATCACCTTCTCAGACACATTGGTCCTTCAATGCCCACAAGCATACCTGCATTTGGTGGTTCAAAATGTTTATGTGGACAACTTTCATCAACTTCTTCCCCTCCCTGGCCAACCCCCCTCTCCCAATGCATACCTCAGCCTCAACATAAGCATAGCCTCATCTGCACCGCCCTTGTTGATCTTTCACAGGTTTTTGTAATTCAACTCCATTTTGAATAACTATTGTTTTATTAGTTTTTATGGTCCTCTACTAGACTGTACTACTCTCTGTTAGTTCTCAAGAGTTCGAGTGTCACCTAATGCCTGACACTTAGCAGGGACATAGTCATTATTGTTTATTGACTGGCAGGCTGCCAAGTATTTAGATGTATGGGAGGAAATAAATCAGTCTAGGTGGGGCTCCTGAACCCAAGGTGATTAGAGGAGATTGGTGTGGCAACAAAGTAGCATTTGATTGCATTTTGAGCTATGTACTGATAAGCATACTTTCATAAGTTTCCTCTGGAAGATACATACATAGTTTGGAAGCTGGTAGTATCGTGTATTTATTTCGTCTGAATTGAAACATTTCCTCAAGAGGGAGGCCCCTAAAACTCCAGGAGCTTGTGACAGTTACCAGGCTCAATAAATTCAAAATGTTACAAGGTTCCCAAAGCATCTCTCCATGGTTACAAAAGCAGCAAGTGATGAGACTTTCAGTGGAACTGCCTGCCAGTTGGCCAGGGAGCTCCAGGAAAGCAGCTTTTGTGACTTCTCCCCTATATTGGGGTGGGCTTTGTAGTCATGCAGTTGACTTTGAGTCGTCCATGGGCCCTTAAGTAATACCTATAAACTTAATGCTTCCCCAAGCTAGGCTTGAGTAGAGTTAATTCTTTGGCCGTCTTCCCAGGGAAAAAAACACAAACAAATGAAATAAAAGAAAAGAGACCTGGTATGTTGGAAACTTGGCCCTTGATACAGCAGTGTTGAAAGAGGGGGCCTTCGGGAAGTAACTGGGTGGTAAGGGTGCTGACCTCATAGATTATGTTTAGTGGGTTATTAAAGGTGTGGCTTTGTTATACTTGCTCTGTAGAGCTGGGACAGAGTGCCTGCTTATCTAATATAAGACCCTGGGTTTTATCTCCAGCACCACAAAAATAAAAATAAAATTAAATAGGGTTCCTCAGATGGTTCAGCAGGGAAACACACCTGCTCAAGCCTAATGACTCAAGTTCAATCCCCAGATCCCCCCCCAAATTGGGGAGGCTAAGTCCACAAAGTTGTCCTCTGACCTCCACATGTTCACAGTGGTATGTACACACATACATCTTACTGTCCGGCATACTTGCTTGGAGTTACCATGCCATTCTCTCTGTAGTGTTATATGTTATAGCACTCTTCACGTGTTGGAGCCCTGTTCTTGGACTTTGTAGCCTTCAAAAACATGAGCTAAATAAACCTCTGCTGTTTTATAAATAGCCTCTTGTATTCTTACAGCAACAGAAAACTGACTATGACACCTAGTGATTAATTATTGGTACCATGTGTTTTGTAGCTATTGTATTACAAATTGATGATATCACATGAGCAACATCAGAAGAGTGTCTATATGAAGGAACTTATAGCCATGATGTAAATGGCACCTAGAAGTCAGGGGAAAGGGAGCCTCTTGAACCCTTTTCAGTTTCAAAGGCCAGCTCCTCCAATAATGATAAGGATTCAGGGTATAAAGGAAAGAAAACCTTTTTACTCTCTTAAGTCTTTATACTTGATCCTATGAAATAAAATTATGATAAATAGGAGCAAAACAATTTTTAATTAAACATATATACCAGAGTCCCACAAAAATATAACAGAAAAGAGCCAGGTGTATTTATTCATTTGATTTGATACCATCTTGCACTGCAGTAGAGAGGAGAACTCGGGGCCTCTGGGTATGGAGTGGTCACAAGTAATGAGAAGGAAAGAGGAGAGATGAGTTTGAGATAAACCATTGCAGACAGGGGAGGAGGCTGAGGATGTATCTCAGAGGTAGAGCATAGAGCACTTGTTTCACTTACCAAGGCCATGGGGTTCAATCCCTGCACACAGTGTTTCAGACAATAATAGTTGCCTACGAGGATGCTTCAGAAGTGTCACTGTCAGCTAGTAAGGGCTCACCTCTGGTGTGCATAATGTCCAGGGTTCCTCCTTAGCACTGAACATGAATGGCAGCAAACACCTGTATTCTCAATGCTCTGGATGAGTTCAAGGTCATCCTAAGCTAAACAGTGAGTTGGGGCTAGTTTGAGCTGTATGAAACCCCATCTCAAAACAAAGACAAAAACAAAACAAAACAAAGCAGAGAGAGAGAGAGAGAGAGAGAGAGAGAGAGAGAGAGAGAGAGAGAGAGAGAGAGAGAGAGTTAAATTGACATGTCTTCTTTCCTGTGAGGGAACCTTCCCAGGCTGATTGGATTTCCAGGCAAAGGACTCATAACAACAGGATTCCTTTATGGGGGTGACTATTTTTAGGTCAATAAGGGTACTTTAGAGAAAACCCCTCCCCACACCTGGGGGTGGGGAATGGGGATAAGAGACACAGGACCTAGAGGCTAGAGAGCCATTGCTTTCTGAGCCTGATTCTGGCAGTCTTTGGTTCAGTGTGCCTTACTGCTTCATTAGTTGGTAATGGTGTTGGTCAACTTGATGTAAGTTAGGATCATCTGGGAAGAGGAACCTCAACTAAGAAAATGCCCCCATCAGACTGTCTACAGACAAGTCTATGGTGTGTTTTATTAATTTATAATAGAGGTAAGAGGGACCAGCCCACTGTGGGCAGTGCCATTCATAGGTAGTCCTGGGATGTGTAAGAAAGCAGGCTGAACAAACCAGTAAGCAACAGTCCTCTATGGCCTCTGCTTCAGTTCCTGCCTCTAGGTTCCTGTCCTGACCTCAGTGATAAACCATAATCTGGGAACATAAACCAAATAAACCCTACCCCAAATTGCTTCCAGTCATGGTATTTATCATAGCAATGTTTTTGGGATTAAAGGCATGTGTGCTTCCCAAGTAGTGAAAGCAGAGGCATGGGAACCCAAGTGCTGGGACTAAAGGTGTGTGCCACCACTAACTGGCTCTAATATGGCCTTGAACTCACAGAGATCCAAATGGATCTCTACCTCTGCCTTTGGAGTGCTAGGGTTAAAGATGTGTGCCACCATTGCCTGGTCTCTATGGCTAATTCTGTGGTTGGCTCTGTCCTCTGATCTTCAGGCAATCTATTTCATACACAATATACTACCACACTGGAGGGAAAAAGTGTGTGCATAAGGTGTTGTGAGGTCCTGAAAAGGGAATTCTATCTTGTTCCCCAAACTTGCACCTCTACAACAAGAACTGCTGCTGCTTAGGAAATATTCAGGTACATTGGCAAAAATCCCCAAAGCATCACTGTTTCTCAGGAGATTCAGCAGCCATGGGTGTGGACTAAGAGCAGGGAATTAGTTAAGGGAGCGGAGTTTCTGACACTGCCAGCTGAACAGCTGACAGCAAGGATGAGATGAACTTGTTTCCTTTCCCTGGGTTAGGGATGGCAGGGACTAACAGCTCCACACTGTCACAAAAAAAAGCTTGAAATAAATAAATATATATTATATATACTTAACTTATTTTTATTTTATGTACATTAGTGTTTTGCCTGAATGCATGTCTGTGTGAGGGTGTCAGATCTTGGAGTTACAGACAGTTGTTAGCTGCCATGTGGATGCTGGGAATCAAACTCAGACAGTTGTTAGCTGCCATGTGGATGCTGGGAATCGGACTCCGGTCCTCTGGAAGAGCAGTCAGTGCTCTTAATCTCTGAGCCATCTCTCCAGCCCCTAAATCTCATTCTTAATTATATATATATGTATATAAATACATACATATATATATGTATGTATGTATGGGCTGGAGAGATGGCTTAGTGGTTAAGAGCACTGACTGTTCTTCCAGAGGTCCTGAGTTCAATTCCCAGCAACCACATGGTGGCTCACAACCATCTATAATGACATCTGGTGCCCTCTTCTGTATACTGTATACATAATAAATAAATCTTGAAAAAAATGAGAGCTCTCTGCTCCTCCCTGTTCTAGAGACAGCCGCATCTTTCCATGCAGTGCCAGCCTCATTCCCGAGACACGATGGTGAACATCGGAGTGAACGGATTTGGCCGTATTGGGCGCCTGGTTACCAGGGCTGCCTTTCAAAATGAGAAAGTGACCGTTATTGCCATCAACGATCCCTTCATTGACCTCAACTACATGGTCTACATGTTCCAGTATGACTCCACCCATGGCAAGTTCAACGGCACAGTCAAGGCTGAGAATGGGAAACTCGTCATCAATGGGAAGCCCATCACCATCTTCCAGGAGCGAGATCCCGCCAACATCAAATGGGGTGATGCTGGTGCCCAGTACGTTGTGGAGTCTACTGGTGTCTTTACCACCATGGAGAAGGCTGGCGCCCACTTGAAGGGTGGGGCCAAAAGAGTTATCATCTCCGCCCCTTCTGCTGATGCCCCCATGTTTGTGATGGGTGTAAACCATGAGAAGTATGACAATTCTCTCAAGATTGTCAGCAATGCTTCCTGCACCACCAACTGCCTAGCTCCCCTGGCCAAGGTCATCCACGACAACTTTGGCATTGTGGAAGGACCCATGGGCCGTCACTGCCACCCAGAAGACTGTGGATGGCCCCTCTGGAAAGCAGTGGCGTGATGGCCGTGGGGCTGCCCAGAACATCATCCCAGCATCTACTGGTGCAGCCAAGGCTGTGGGCAAGGTCATCCCAGAGCTGAACGGGAAGCTCACAGGCATGGCCTTCCGTGTTCCTACCCCCAACGTGTCTGTTGTGGATTTGA
>PVIH01009285.1:0-83616 GCA_004025045.1 Sigmodon hispidus | reverse complement strand
GCTTTCCTGTTATTCCAAATGAAATTGAGTATTGTTCTTTCAAGGTCCAAAAAATATTGTGTTGTGATTTTGATAGGCAGTGCATTGAATCTGTAGATTGCCTTTGGTAGAATTGCCATTTTTACTATGTTGATCCTACCAATCCAGGAACATGGGAGAGCTTTCCATTTTCTGATATCCTCTTCAATTTCTTTCTTCAGTGATTTAAAATTTTTGTCAAATAGGTCTGTTACTTCTTTGGTTATAGTTACTTCAAGGTATTTTATACTATTTGGAGCTAAAATGAAGGGTAATGTTTCCCTTATTTCTTTTTCAGCTCTTCTATCTTTAGCGTATAGAAGGGCTAATGATTTCTTTGAGATTATCTTGTATCCTGCTACATTGTTGAAGGTGTTTATCAGCTGTAGCAGTTCTTTGGAAGAATTTTGTGGGTCACTTATGTATACAATCATATCATCTGCAAATAGAGATAGCTTCACTTCTTCTTTTCCAATTTGTATGCCCTTAATCTCTTTTCTTTCCCTTATTGCTTTAGCTAAAACTTCGAGAACTTTATTGAATAGATAAGGGGAGAGAGGACATCCTTGTCTAGTTCCTGACTTTAGTGGGATTGCTTTGAGTTTTTCTCCATTAAGTTTGATACTGGCTGTCGGCTTCTTGTAAATCGCCTTAATTATATTTAGGTATTCTCCCTTTATTCCTGATCTCTCCAGGGCTTTAATCATAAAGGAGTGTTGGATTTTGTCAGAGGCTTTTTCTGCATCTAAGGATATGATCATGTGGTTTTGTTCCTTTAGTTTGTTAATATGATGGATAACATTTACAGTTTTTCGTATGTTGAACCACCCCTGCATTTCTGGGATGAAGCCTACTTGGTCATGGTGGATGATATCTTTTATGCATTGTTGTATACGGTTTGCCAAAATTTTGTTGAGAATTTTCGCATCAATATTCATGAGGGAAATTGGTCTGTAATTCTCCTTCTTTGTTGTGTCTTTGAGTGGCTTGGGTATTATGGTGATTGTGGCCTCATAAAAGGAACTTGGCAATATTCCTTCAGTTTCTACTGTGTGAAATAGTTTGAAGAGTAACAGTAGTAATTCTTCTTTGAATGTCTGGTAGAATTCGGCACTGAAACCATCTGGACCAGGGCTTTTATTTTTGGGGAGGTTTTTAATGACAGCTTCAATTTTCTTAAGGGTTATAGGCCTGTTTAGGTAATTAATCTGATCTTCATTTAATTTTGGAATATGGTGCCTGTCCAGAAAGCTGTCCATTTCTTCTAGGTTTTCCAATTTTGTGGAATACAGATTTTCAAAATATGACCTGATAATTCTCTGTATTTCCTGGGGTTCTGTTGTTATGTCCTCCTTTTCATTTCTGATTTTGTTGATTTGGACACTCTCTCTCTGTTTTTTGATTAGTTTGGCTAAGGGCTTAGCTATCTTGTTAACTTTCTCAAAGAACCAACTCTTAGATTCGTTGATTCTTTGTATTGTTCTTTTTGTTTCAATTGTATTGATTTCAGCTCTAAGTTTGATTATTTCCTGCCTTCTACTCCTCCTAGGTGAGTTCGCTTTCAATTGTTCTAAGGCTTTCAGCTGCACTGTTAGGTCTCTAGTGTGGGATTTCTCAAGGTTTTTCATATAGGCATCTAGCGCTATAAATTTTCCTCTTAAGACTGCTTTCATTATGTCCCACAAGTTTGGATACATTTTAGATTCATTTTCATTGAATTCTAGGACGACTTTGATTTCTTTCTTAATTTCTTCATTGACCCAGAGATGGTTCAGCTGAGTGATATTTAGTTTCCATGAGTTGGTAGGCTTTCTTTGGGTTTTGATGTTGTTGAACTCTAACTTTAGGCTCTGGTGTTCCAATATGTTACAAGGGATTATTTCTATTGTTTTGTATCTGTTGATATTTGCTTTATGACCAATTATGTGGTCAATTTTGGAGAAAGTTCCATGAGGAGCTGAGAAATATGTATATACCTTTGCCTTTGGGTGGAAGCTTCTGTAGATATCTATTAAATCCATTTGAATCATAACCTCTTTTAGACTCCTTATTTTTCTGTTGAGACACTGTCTGGTTGATCTATCCAGGGTTAAAAGTGGGGTATTGAAGTCTCCCACTATTAGGGTGTAAGAATTGATGCGGGATTTGAGCTTTAGTAGTGTTTCTTTTACGTAAGTAGGTGCCCTTATTTTAGGGGCATAAATATTTAAGATTGAAATCTCCTCTTGACCACTTTTTCCTGTGATGAATAAGTAGTGACCATTTTGGTCCCTTTTAATTGCTTTTAGCTTAAAGTCTACTTTGTTAGATATTAGGATTGCAACCTCTGCTTGTTTTTTAGGACCATTTGACTGGGAAATCTTTTCCCAACCCTTTATTCTAAGCCTGTGTCTGTCTTTGCGTTTGAGGTGTGTTTCTTGTAGGTAACAGAAGAATGGCTTCTGTTGTTATATCCATCTTGTTAGTGTGTGACGTTTTATAGGAGAGTTGAGACCATTGATATTAAGGGAAATTAGTGACCATTGATTCATATTTCCTGCCATTTTTGGTGGCAACTTGTTTGTATTTCCTTTCTCTAGGGTATTCTTCTGTGGACTTATTGATTGTTTGTGATTTTGTAGGTTTATCTGGGGTCCTTAGGTTGGAGTTTTCCCTCTAATACTCTCTGTAGTGCTGGATTGGTAGATAGATATTCTTTCAGTCTGACTTTGTCCTTAAATATCTTGTTTACTCCATCTATGGTGATTGATAATTTTGCAGGGTATAGTACTCTAGTTTGGCAGCCTTGTTGTTTTAGTGTCTGTATAACTTCTGACCAAGCCCTTCTAGCTTTCATCATTTCCATTGAATAGTCAGGCATTATTCTGATGGGTCTGCCTTTACATGTGAGTTGGCCCTTTTCTTTTGCAGCTCTTAAAATTTTTTCTTTGTTCTGTATGTTTTGTGGCTTGATTATAATGTGGCAGGCTGACTTTTTGGGGGGTCATATCTATTGGTGTTCTGTAAGCTTCTTGTATCTTTATAGGCATTTCCTTCTTCAGGTTAAGGAAGTTTTCTTCTATGATTTTATTGAAAACATTATCTGTGCCTTTGAGCTGGTATACTTCTCCTTCTTCTATTCCTATTATTCTCATATTAGGTCTTTTCATGGTGTCCCAGATTTCCTGAACATTTTGAGTTGTGGCTTTTTCAGTTTTACTATTTTCTTTGACTGATATATCTATTTGAGCTACTGAGTCTTCTACATCAAAGATTCTATCTTCCATCTCTTGAACTCTGTTTGTTATGCTTGTATCTGTGGTTCCAGCTTTTTTCTTCATGTTTTCTTTTTCCTTCTTTGCCTCATTTTGTGCCTTTTTTTATTGTTTCCATTTCAGCTTGTAGTTCCTGGCATGTTTCTTTCATAGATTTGTTCATGTCTTCCAATTTTTGTATTTTCTTCTATTTCTTTAAGGCTATTTTTCATATCCTCTTTGAGAGCTTCGATGATCATCAAAAAGGAATTTTTGGTGTTGCTTCCTTCTGTTTCCTCTTCATTGCTCAGTTCAGGTCATGTACTTGTAAGATCGCCACTCTTTTCTGGAGTTACCATTTTGTTCTTTGTATTATTATGTAATTTTTTGCACTGACATTTGCCCATGGCTTCAGTGGTTCATGATTAGGTGGCTCCTTGTCAGTTGTGGCACTCGGGCTTGTTTGCCTCCTGTCACCTCTCTGGGCAGGGTCTGAGTCTGTCCTTCAGAGACCCCAGAAGTTATCTGTTCACTCAGTTGGAGGTCGAGGTGGGTAGCCGTGCAAATTCCCTCAGCAGCAACCTTGGGTATGGTGAGAGGCAGACTTTATCTGCCCCTGCTACTGAGTGTGCTGGGACTGTGCAGACAGCACCTAGTCCCGAAAGCAGCATAAGTTGTTTTCTATTTCTCGCTATTTTGAATAGAGCAGCAGTGATCAAAGTTGAGTCTTTTTGGTAGGATGAAGCAACCTTAGAGTTTATGGCATGAGTAGTATACTTAAATCCTCAAAATTTATTTTCATTTATTTATTTATCTACTTATCTATCTATTTATTTATTTTTAAATTTTTTTATTTTTTTTGTGTTTCAGTGTTTTGTTTTGGAGAGGGATTACAAGATAAGATTATTCTTTCCAGCCATAGCTGTCCTGGAACTTACTTTGCAGACCAGACTGACCTTGAACTCACAGAGATTTTTTTGCCTCTGCCTCTTGAAGGTTGGCATTAAGGGCATGTGCCACCACTGCCTGGTGGTATAGCAAGATCATGATGTTGGTTGATATTCATCTGTCTGATTTACCACATTGGTTTCCGTAAGGGCTGTACAGATTTGCATTCCTACCAGTAATGAATGAAGGTTTTCTTACTTCACATCCTTACCAGCATGAGCTTTCATTTGTTTAACTGATGCTAGCCATTCTGATGGGTATAAGATTAAATCACAAAATAGTATGGATTTGGAATTCTATGATGACTAAGGATATTTAACATTTCTTTAAGTGCTTCTCAGCCATTTGCATTTCCTCCTTTGATAATTCTGTTTAGATTTATACCCCATTTTTAATTGGTTTATTTGTTTTCTTGATATCTAGGGTTTTTTTTGTTTTTTATATATTTGGGGTATTAGTCATCTATTGGATGCATAGCTGGGGAAAACTTTGTTAAATTCTGTATCCTGCTACTTTGCTTGACTGAAGTTCTTTGCCATACAAAGCTATTCAGGTTTATGAAGTCTCATTTACAAGTTATTGATTTTAGTGACTGGGCTATTGGTGCTGTATTCCAAAATTATTTTCCTGTGCCAGTGATTTCAAGAGTATCCGCCCACTTTCTCTTCTGACAGGCTCCAGGTATCTGATTTTGTGTGTTGAGGTTTTTGATCTACATAGAATTAAGTCTTGGGCAAGAGTATAAGTATAAATCTATTTGGACTATTGTATATGTAGCCATTCAATTTGACCAGGACCATGTGTTAAAGATCCTGTCTATTTTCCACCCTGTATTTCTGGGTTATTTATCAAAATTCTGTAGTAGAACTTGAAACAGAGTATCCAACAATTATTTTTATTATCTAGTAGTGTTTTAACTATTTGTTTTTACTTGTTGTTGTTGTTGTTAGTTTATATATTAACCCCAAAATTGTCCTTTCAGTTTCTTAAAAAAATTAAAAATTGTGTTAGAAGTTTTTGGCAATTGCATACAATCTTCAGATTGCTTTTGTTATAATGGCCATTTTCCTATATTAATCCAATCAACCAATACATGAACATGGTAGATCATTTGATAATCCAATATCTTTTTCAATTTATTTCTTCAGTGTCTTAGATTTTATCATATAAGTCTTTAACTTGCTTGGATAATTACATAAAGATATTTTATACTTTTTGAGGCTATGGTGAAAGGTGTTGATTCCTTGGTTTGTTTTTCCCAGTTTGTTTGTCATTTGTACATACAAGGACTAGATATGAAAAATATGGAATCTTTACATATTATTACTAATGTTATAAATCATTTGGAAGTTTTTGAAATAGGCTGGTACTTACATAAAATGCTAAAAGCAGAGTTCCTATTAAGACCTAGTAATTCTACTACTTAGATGTACTACAGGTAACTAAGAATATATATTATTACAGAATATGTACATAAATGTTTGCAGCAACAGTAATTACAATAGTCAAAATATATCAAGGAAGAACAGCATGTCATTACTAGTCATTTTATTGCTATGTTCCTTTAACAGAATAATGGCTAAATATATAGACCAGAACAATGTTTAACTCTCATCAGAAAAGCTCCTTCTTGCTGTACATGGAAATTAATACAAGAAAGCATAACTGGACTATGTGTAGTGAGATACTGGAACACCTGTACAGTATGGTAAGTCTTTATCAATGGCTTCACATCAAGGCTTAGGAATTTGTGTGGAAAAGGAGGCAGAAATATTCTAAGAGCCAGAAATGATGGGTGACTCAAAGGATACAATGTCTTCCAGACACAATAAGCTGATGCACAAATAAACTCACAGAGACTATGGCAGTATAAAAAAACAAAATAAAAACCCTTACAGCTCCATGCTAGACAAAATTCCAGCACTAAAAACAAGAAGAGGCACAAAACACCACCCCAACCAAGAAGTTAATTGTAATTGATAGCTTTTTGTAATGGAAAAATCAGTTTTCTATACTGGATTGTCACCAAGTATATCAATCACACTTCAGGCAAACCAATGCCTAGACGTAATTGGCAAACACAAAACAAATTCCGTACTTTGAGAAGATTTATTATTATTATTATCATTGAAACTTTACTAATTGTGTTTTTGTTTTATTTGTTTTAATTTTTGTGTTTTTTTTTAAATTTTATTTTGTTTTGTTTTGAGAGAAAAAGAACATGCAGTTCAGAGGGTAAACAAAAGGGATATCTGAAAGGATTCAGGGGAAGAACAACATGATCAAAATGTACTATATAAAATTTACAAAAATAATAAAAACAGGAAGGAGAAATAGATTCATAGAGGTAAATCATCAATGACTGAAACATTAAAAAAATTAGTAACTCAGGAGAGAAAGTTAAAGAAGGTGTGTATCTAATAATAAATTTTGAGCATTAAAAAGGATTTATGTATAAAGGCAAAACTAATAAGGCATACACTTGACCAAATAAAAATTCCTAGTGGGAAAAAGTATTTGATAAAATTGGTAATGCTATTTGATGTATATGCCATAGCAAGTCTGGTGAAACACTTTAAAGAGCCCCAATATGAGAGTTGTAAAAGACTTAAAGAGGTATTTTGCTTATTTTTCTAAGATTCCAACATCCAAGGAAATACATATCCAGTTAGTAGCTGAACATAATCTAAGGAATAGAAATCTCGGTAGCCACTAATAACAACTAATACCATGCATTCAAATACTGTGGTGGGGATTCTATAGATAGACTATTATCATCTATAACAATTAAAACACAAAATTAAAAGTAATAGTAACTAGATAATGGGGTGAATCTATCATCAAGAGTTATTGTAATGTGGTGATTAAATGTCTAGTTTCTAAAAAAAATTTTACAAAACTTACCATATGACAAGTCTCTTGCACTAGGTGTAGAGAATCCATCTAAGAATAAGAGTGGGCATCAGAGCAAGTGCCTCTCCCACCACCAAATCGTTCAGGCTTCTGCATTCTTTTTCTCACTTTTTCCTGGAGGTTTGCATGCCACATATAACATGTTAAATAAGTGTGTAACCTTTCTTTTCTGTAAGAAGTTTAAAAATAAAATGTATTCTAAGGCCCACTGTGAGACACTAAGAATGCTGTCTGTACATATTATTTTTCCCAAAGTAGGATATAAAATACTTCAATTTGGACTTTAATTACGATTGATGATGTTCAGAACTTATTTGTGATAACAGGATTGAGCAAGTTAAGATAATTTTCTGTAAATTATACTTATGAGCACTTGGTCTTGTTAATGAAAAATGGAGCACAAGATGAACTTCATTTTGTCTTTACTATAATTTCCATTAAAAATTGGTTTTGAGCTGATCATGATAGTACAAGCCTGCAGTTAGTTTGATGTAGACAGGGCCAAGGGCCAGCCAGGACTATATAGTGAGAAGATTTCTATAATTCCAAAATAGTAAAGTGAAATTGTTCAGAGGATGAGGTCATATATGAGCAAACATGATGATCCAAAATAAAATTCTGGAACATACAATGCATGGAGAGAATAGTTTCTGTCACGGATTGTCCTCTGACTACTCTCTGAGCACCATGGCACTACCAAGCCTACATATGCACACAAATGCACATACAAACACACAATGAACAATTTTTAAATTCTAAACCAAATAAAAGCAAATACCCCAAAGCATCAGAAACTATTGTTTCTGGTTCTAGATATATGCCTTTACTGTTTCTTAGAAATAATCCTGTACTTCACCTATTAGAACATTTTTTAATGCCCACTGAGTGGGAAGAAATCAGGTAGGCTTATTTCCTCACATCACTACATATGCACAATAGTTCTCCAATGAAGGATGAAACAGTGAGGACGAAGAACAGGATGAGGGAGAAATAGAAAGTGTACCAGAACTCTGAGACGGAGAACATGAGGAAGAGAAGGCTGTCGTTGACAACTGTAACTTCAGTCACCAAAAACCTATTTCAGAATAGCATGAAAATTTGAGTCTGTGAATTAATGTTTGTTAAATTGCCTAAATATTATGCTGTAATGTGCAGATATACAACATTAAGCATGACTCTAGACAAAAATAGAACAGCTTTTGCTCCTAATACTGTTGGATTGAATTGAATTCTGCATTTATCCCTCACTTCTTTTTAACTGCAGTGAAGATTGTGGAGTGCTTGTGGGATTTGGATTGTTCAGAGTGAATTCTAATGAAATTTCATCAAGAGTCAGTCACTCTGTTAATAAGAGTGCTTGTCTTTTTTTTCCCTAGTGAATCAACTAGAAAGTCTCTAACTAAAGACAAGAGACTTGCTACATAGAAGAATGGTGTTCAGATTCATTTCAATCTCCTTAGTACTTTATGCATTAAAGAAAGCAAGTTATGATTGCTGGAGTAGTCATTTAATGATAAGGCCATTGAAAAGACCCTGTTATACATCCCTTTGGAGTTATGTTATAAAAACACAAAAGAATGGAGTACCAGATGCTTCCTAAATAAGCTTTATAAATCCAGTATATTTTTTAATAAATCTGAGCTAGTCTTCTATTACTGCATTCATTGTAAAATAGCAAATTGCAAAATTATCAACAGTCATAATAAATTATGACTAGTATGTATATTTTTTATGACAAGGTTGAAACAACAGCCCTATGCTATTTTTTCACAACCTATGTAACCTCAGTGTAATCACAAGATGAACAAAAGACAAAGGGAATTCTACAAATACCACAGTGGTAATCCATAATACCACTGGGAGCATTAAAAACAAAGGGAATATAAGGAACTACTCATTTAAACAAGGCTAGAAGACAGAGAGTGGTTAAACACAATGTAGCAAGCATGTAGTCTTATAACATGGGGGGCATTAAATACATAAATGTTAAGGATGAAAATGTAGGGATATTAAAATATATCAATATTGAGTTTTACTTGAAATAAGTGAACTGTATAAGTTGTGTGTAAACATGTCTGTCTATAAGCAGCTACACCGAGGTTTTTGAGAACTCCAGATCATCTTTTCAACTTTTCTGTGAATCTGAATGTACTATAAAGCTAAAGTTTATGTATTAGGGTAAACTCTAGAAGTGTCTACAGATCATACAAAACCTTAAACTTCAACAAAATATTTTAAAAGGAAGTAATTTTCAGAAATGCAAATAGGTGTTAAAATAAAATTTTATTATAAGCTATTAACTGATAGAGAATAAATAAAAGGCTAGTTAGGAAAAAAATAACAAATAATATAAATCTACAAAATGTCTGTTCTCATTATTATTATATTTTTGATTTTATTAAAATACAACTGTGATGAATTAAATATTTAATTCATATGTTATATTTTCTTCTTCACATTTGAGTTGAGCTGATTTACTGTACATTTCTGTGTCTAACTACACAAATTAGTACTTTAGGGGACATATTTCAGCTTTTCTACCTTATTACTATGAGTGTCCAAGCACAATTTTTTTTATGTAGCAGAATTGCTATAGACTACAAATATTTATGTAAACTAATTATTATTTTCAGTGAAATTTTGTTTAGTGCAACTTTTTACAGCTCAAAGATTATATCAACAATTACCTATTAAAGAAATAATGAGTTTAGTCATAGCATACTTTGAGTAATGAGAAATACACAAAAAAATACACATCCAGATATACCATGAATATTAAAATGCTACTATGCAGTCTTATATACAAACATATTTAAGTACCCACTACTCTCTTAGATGTCTGAGATCATATGGGCATTCACCCATACATGCACACACATACACATGCACTTCTAATCCAATCAGCACTGTGCAGGGGAGAAAAAATATATTTATTAGCTTTTGAAGAAAATGGTCATCAGGTGTTTTATATAAACTGTCACATCAATTCAGAAATGGTATCTAGATTTTACTCAAGAGTCTATAATTTTCTCTAGTTTTGTGTCATCCTCTCTCATTCATACATGCATTCCTTTACTTATTTCTTCTTCTATTCATGTGCTGTATAATGCACTATAATGAATTCTGCGTACAGATATGAGCACAGTGGAGCTATTGGCAGCCTTCATCATCTATGCAAAACACTTAATGAATGGATAAGTACTCTGATAGAAGGGAGTACAACACAATTAATTTAACTTCATGTGGAGTCAGCTGAGCCAGTACTGGGAATGCAAGTGTGAAGGCAGAGAAATTATGTTAATAAGTAGCACTGAGACATTGCACTGAGTGGCCATGAGATTTTTCAAGAAGAAATTAGGAAAGTTTATGTGAAAATGAACAGTTGCTAATACTTTTTTACATAAAATGAAATAAGAACACCTTAAAATATAAATATTATGTGGCTTGATTCTTCATTTCTCACCAAGAAATTATGTTCGATTAAAAAAGAAGCACTTTTCAACTCAGTTATATCAACAAACCAAAGTACTCTAAAATTTACACTGTGTCTAAAACAATCAATCACAAAAGGATGTTTTTATGGGGACCTTAGAAATCAATTTTTATCAATAAAGTAAATTTTAGAAGTTTGCTGTGTTTTCAAAATAGGGAATAAGAACAAAACTATATTACAATAAAAATATACCAAGCCAGTAAAACACAATGTGAATTTTAGAAAAGCAACATCTGAAGTGAATTGTAACTATGATCTCTCTACTTATATCATTAACTTGTAGAATTTTTATTCTTGAAAAATTAGTTTTATTACACACATCTAGGAAAATTAATATTATACAAATGTTGATTTATATTAGAAGAATATTATTAAAAAACATAGAAAGAACCTAAAACCTAAGAGGGAGGTAGGTGAAGTGAGAAAAAACAAAGTGCAAAGCAAGATTTCACTCTCTGCAAAGACTTACCAGGGCTTTCAAAGCGCAATACACACAAAGAACGGCTTATATCATGCATAGTTGTCGTACTATTATGAGTCTGTAAATCTGGAACTGAGGATTTAATCAACTTGGATCCCTTTGTTTTCTGTAACCTTGTCTTGCAGTTTATGGGGATCTGACAGTAACTTTTTACATTTCTTGGTTGTGTTGGTTAATTTTCTGTGGTCCTGATAAAATAACACAATGATCAAAAATATTTAAGGGAAAAAGATTATATAGATTTATGGTTCCTGAGAGTTGTAGTCAATTATGTTAGAGAAGTCATGACATACCCACAACAGCAGGTAGGTGGCTGTGGACATCTACACACAGGAAGTAAAGGGATGTAAAATAGGAAGTAGGGTGAACCTAAAACCTTCAAAGCTTTCTCCCAGTGATATAGTTTCATAACCTCTCCAAACAGTGCCACCAACTGGAACCAAGTGTTCAAGTACAGAAGTCTGTGGGGGAATGTTTCCATGGAAACCACATTGTTCTTTAGATATTGACCATAATATGCCTATATGTCATACACTGTGTTCCCGTTCTTCCTGTGTGTAGACAGACCTATATACAAATTTCCCCCTTTATCCAAGCATCACATTGGATTCATAAACTGCCCAAATAATATACATTTCATCATTTGAAGCGATTCTATTTCCAATTCATAGTCCCTCATAACCAAGAAAGCATTTCTAAATAAAAGTGTTAATTCTAATATATTAAATTGCATAATTAGTATAATTCATCAAGTAATCTGAATGTAATTAACATGAATATCACATAGATATATACTAGTAACTATTAAAGTTCCCATGTATATATGTATAAATTTATACATTTTAAGTAGTTTACATATTAATGTGACATCAGGCCATATAGTTGAGAAAGAAATTATAAGTTGTAAAGGAAGAAAATTCTGTGATGAGGAATTACATTTACACTTTGCAAAGCTGTGATACATATTTTTTTTATCTTTTACTGTGTCATTAAATTAACACAAATTCATAAGTAATGTCACACTAATTGGGATAAATCTCAATTTGATATAGAAAAAGGTCATACTTAATCAAGATGAACTATATTATTCACTAAGTCTCTTTGTAGTTAGCAATACATATAATGAAAGGCTGTCTTGAAGGAGGAGAAAGAGAGAGAGAATAAGGAAGAAGAAGAGGAAAAAGAGGAAGAGAAGGAGGAAGAAAATAAGGAAGTAAGACATAGTGAGGCATGGCTATAATCCCATCACTTGGAAGCTTGCTGAGGTTCAAGAGTAACAAATTCAAGACCGACTTTGTCTAAATATCAAAGAACAACTAAAGGACTAGAGAAACTAAAATTGAGGAAGGGTATAATGTTACCAGATCTAAGAAGCCAGATTCTGAGACCATGTGGAAGACTTTGAAGCCACAGAGGTAGCCAGGGAACAGAACATAAAGATGGCTTAGTCAGTTGATGCTGTTTGTGTCAATGACTAGGGATCCTCTACTTTCTCCAGCCAGACACTATATTGATCCTATCTGTGGTTTTCTTCCACCTGCCAACATTTGAGGTTTTCTAAAAATAATTATACTTTACCTTTGTGCATATTGTTTATGCTACTCCTAAGGCTAGAATTTTGGTGTTTTATACCTTTTTGATTAAGAGATTCATAGAATTTTAATAAGTAAACCATCTCCATGATATAGCCTTCTTAGTCATCCTTCATGTGTTTTTTTCTTTTCCAGAATTTTAGTCATTTAACATATACTTAAAATCTGAATTAGTTTCATGATGTAATATGTAACTCACCCATTTAATCTTTTTTATTTGTGTTGCTTGATCTTATTGTGGCTGTTTGGTGATTTTCTTCACTTTCTTCTGTATGAAGAGTTTAATGTACAATACAGCTAGCTTGTCAATACCTAATCTGTCCATGACAGTTCATAGTTTGCTTGTTTTAACATAGGTTTTAGCAAATTTTACCAGTTACTATTTCTTGACTTGTGGTATACAGTTACTCCTAACACAAATCTCATATCATCTAGAAAGAAACACTGTAAGTTCTCAGGAAATTGTTTTTGCAACTTGTTTGGAAACAGAAACAAAAAAAATTCCACACTGAAGATATGTGCTCAGGGTTCATATTGAGACAGCAGTGCTAATTCCTTCCAATAATCAGGTCTCAGTTCCCCGCACTTATGTATCAACTGCCAATCATTAAGGTCCTCTGTCTTTTCCTTATTTCTTCATTTATTATTTCCTTATTTCTTCATTTGAGCTATGCTGGAATTTTTTCTACACACTGGGAGCTCATCTTCATAATTATAAAGGTACTGCTTGCATTTTTGTCTAGCATTTCTTTATCCTTCAAAATAGCAATGTTTAAGCTAACAAATTTATAGTAGAATTCAGAGGGCTTGGAGAAGAGGAAGGGTAGAGCATAATATTCTTTTTATGTGGCTTATCCTTAAAATTGTCAACAGGAGATTGACTTCTCTGGTTCAGTCTTCACTACCCCATTAAGAGCTTTCCTCAGTTTTTCAAGCACTGTTTGTTTAAAAGATATTGCTTTCTCCACAGACATTGGTCACCTCGTGGGGACTTATTTCTAGGCTCCCTATTCTGTCTCAGTGCTCAGAAATGTTTGCTGCCTTCATAGCAGCACCACACTGTCAACATGTCACCAGAGCACTGAAACCTATTTTGACATCAGAAAACTTGATTGCTACTAACTTTCTATTTCTTTCACAAAATTATTTTAGACATTTGCATTTTTCATGTGTTTTATATGAACCTTAAGCTTTTTTATATATACACATTTTAATAAAAATAAGGATTCAGCACTGACAACTTTGTGTAAACTGGTAAAAAGTTCTTTGGAAATCCACTCATGCATTGGTTCCACTTATGTATGAGTGAATCATGTAAATGCTTGATAACTTTAGAGAGACAAAGTGAAGTTCACATTTCCTATTGGTATATAACTCAGTCTTGCAGGCTGATAGTGACTGTCTTGCTCTTCAGAAATATTCTGTTCACAGAACTTTTACACTTGTTATTTTATTGAATAGTCTTATAAGATAAAAATACCTCATTTTTTTTCTTTTTAGCTAGAATCAAGGATTTATTTATCCAAGATAAGATATATGCTTTATCACAAAGTTTTTCACCAATCCATATTAGTAAAAATTATATGTAGTAGTAAAGAGATAAGGAAGGATGATTCTAAAATTATAAGTAAAAATCTATTCTAAAATGTATGACACAGAAGTAGAAGTTGACTTTAATATGAAAGAGACTTGTATTCTCTCAGCACAATGCATGAGCATCTTATAAAATAAATATTCAATATGCGAATCATCCATGTATTGAATCTGCGAATATAATAAACACAATGCATGTAGGCATGGAGCTCAGCACTGAGGAAGATGAACAGATAAGGACTTGGACTATCCATATCTCATAAGTCAATAGTGAGGATTGGGATGACTGAATTATACAAAAACATCAATACAATTTGAAAGCAAACGTCATGGAGCTGTTAGAAATGAAATAGATTCCATATAAAGCACAAAATCTTTTAGCACTTGATGAAGAACCTATAAGTAATGCCAAAGGAAGTCTATAAAACAAATACAAATAATTTCAGAGCACCAGATAAGAATTCAAAGAAACCAGGCCAGGATATGAGCTCATTTGTTCCTTAAATTTTTGAAATAAAATATTGACATCTGAGTTTGTGTTTTTGATTATGAGTAGGTTACTAATTAAACATTCTATTGGGGAAAATTGAATGAGCTTTTATTACAGCATAAAATTTTTACTATTTACCTGATTTAGTCTAATTTTATTTTGAATGTTATTTTACTCATTTGTGTGTGTGTGTGTGTGTGTGTGTGTGTGTGTGTGAGCAAGAGTGCTTGTACATTCACTTGTCTATCTACCCTTGGAGGCCAGAATAAAACATCATATCTCTCAAAACTTAATACTTACTCACCCAGGCTTCTTGAGATGGTTCTGTAGTCTGAAATCAAGTCCTCATGGTAAATTAAGAACAAATTATGTAATAGTACATCTACTTTTCTTCATTTGTTGGTTCTTGTTTTGGTCCTATAGAAATAAAATGGCTTCATGCTGTGTACATATAGCCAGGAGAAATTAATAGCAACAGAAGATGTTTTTCATCTTCACACTGAGCATGTATCTAAACTGAAGAATCTGAATTTAGGCAAAGGATTTTTTTTCCCCTGGAGGATGATCATCAGGGCTGATCAGACAACCTTTACCAAATCAGGCTGAAGACATGACTTAGCAGATAAGAGAGCACTTGCTGAGAATATATTATTTTACATTTCTAGTTTAGGAATTTTAATATAATTGCATTCCCCCTTCCCTCTCTTCTCTCTAAACTCTTCCATATCTCCCTCCCAACTCTCCTTCAAATTTCTAGCCTCTTCTTTCATCAATTGTTATTCCCATATACAAACATGTCGAGCTATTACTTATATGTTCAAGGCTGATGATTTGTCATCACAGCTTTCCTCAGCTGCCTGTGGTTCTTTCTGAAGTACTGAGGGAACTTGTTGGTTTTCTCCCGTTTACTTTGACATGGACATTGGTGTTGTCCTTGTTCAGTGCACATTTGGACACTCAGCCTAATGACACTTTATAACCCTAGGCTTTATTAGGACACAGAATCTCACAGAAAACTCCAAATATTCTGGTCTTACAATCTTTCTGCCTCCTCTTCCACAATGTTATCTGATCCTAAGGTATGTGACCATAAAAGTTTTCTCACATGAATCTAATTCTCCTAGATTATGTGTATTATTCTGTCAAGTTTTTGTCTTTCTATTTTCATTTAATTTTTGCCCCATATGCACTATTGCTTCCCCTCTTCACCTCCTTCCAGTCTTCCCTCAGCCTTCCTCCCTACTCCATGCCCTCATCCATTCCCCAGGGAGGGTAAAGAATCCCAAGGTGAGTCAGTTCAGTCTGGCATATCCAGTTGATTTGTGGGTTTTCTTGTGGTGTCCTTGACCCCGCTGTCTCCTGCAATATTTTCTACCCTGTTATGCAGTATTCTCTGAATTCTGCCTAATGTTTGAATGTAAATCTGCATTTGATTCTATCAGTTGCTAAAAGAATCCTCTACAATGACAATTGGGCTAAACACCAATCTATGAGTGTAGCAGAATATTATTAGACATCATTACATTAACTTTTTTTTTCTTCCAGTGTCTTTGATCCTATGTTAGGACTCTAGATCATCCAGTCTGTGGGTCCTAGGGCTCCAGACAGTGTCAGGGGTGGGATTACTCTCCTGGTATGGGTTTTAAGCTAGACAAGTCATTGCTTGATGATTCCCTCAATCTCTAAGTCACTCTTACCCCAGCACATTCCATAAGCAGGACACACTGTAGCTCAAAGCTTATGTGGCTGTAATGACGGTAGCCCACTCCCTCCACTTGAAGTCTTTCCTGGTTTCAGGAGATGTCCAGGTCAGGCTACATATCTACTACTGCTCATAATCTTTGCTGTGGCAATCTTTGCAGATTCCTGGGAGATTCCCTAGAACCAAAATGACCTCCCTCTTCAGTAGTCTCTTTCAGTACTATCCTCCTCTGCACCAGCCACATCATAACTCTTGTTCCAATCCTTATGTGATCATAGTCCACTCATGAAATCTCATCTATTTTCCCTCCCAGGAAGATTCAGACATTTCCTCTCTTGAATACTTTTTGTTTTCTTTGAGTGTTGGTTTTTTTCTTAATTATCACTAATTTTTCAAGTCCAATCAACCATCATCAAATATCCCAGCAAAACAAAGGTGTCACATTAGTGGTTCGGGTATCTTATTAATCACACTTGAATTTTCAGCACCAGCTAACCAGAACCACCAGAATCTTAATTCAAAATAACAAATGACTTCATAGTGTCTTTCAGCTTCTGTCTTGCCCCAACAGTCTTATCTCCCAAGCTCTTACAGATAAGTTCACCAAACATCCAACGCTCAATGAATCTTCCGAAACAAAGTTTCAAAGTCTTTCCACAGCCCTCCCCTATACAACATAGTCAGGTCTGTCACAGCAACACACCACTCCCAGTAACATCTTGCCTTAGTTAGGGTTTCTATTTCTGTGATGAAACACCATAACTAAAAAGAAGGTTGAGAATGAGAGTTTATTTGACTTACACTTTCATATTACTCATCAAAGAAAGTTAGGACAGGAACTCAAATAGGGGAGGATGTAGAAGCTGAATCAAAGACCAAAGAGGGGTAATGTTTATTGGTTTTTTTTCCCCATGACTAGCTCACCCTGCTTTCTCATAGAAACCAGGTCCCAGAGATAGCACTATCTACAATGGGATGGACACTCCCCCATCAATCATTACTAATTAAAAGAATGTCTTACAGTTTTGCGTACAACCACATCTTATCAAGGCATCTTCTTAATCGAGGTCCCCTCCTCTCAGATGACTTTATTTTGTGTCAAGTTGACATAAAACCATGCAGCATTCTATCACTAGGAAAAAAACAACTAAGCATTTACTATAGTTATTCAAGTAAAGAACTTGAATCCATCATGGAATGTCAAATTTTGTACTCAAACTATGTATCTGAAAGTTTATGAATAGTGGTAACAACTGTACCAAACAAAAAATGGCTTGTGATATACTTAATATTGTCTTATCAAGAAATGGATATTTTTGTTTCATTGGCATTAATAGTTATATTGCAGAAACAAGAAAAGAATGCTAGTGATATTTTTTAATAATAGCATTTTAAGTACTTGGATGTTGTATTATAAGTACTTGAATCTATATAATCACAGACATAAAACTCTAATGTATTTTTAAGATGTACAATTATTTATGCAAGTCTAAGAAAGCTTTGATAAACTAGATCATATGCTTATTAATTTAATCCTTTTAAGATTTTTGGAAACTTTGAAAATCGAAATAACTTAGTAGCTTTTATTTTTCTTGGTGAATCAAAAAGATATCATACCATGTTTTCTTCACATAAGTATTGAAATTAATCTTTGAAACAAGATTGAACCTGAATGTCATGAGATTTGGCTCCTTGCCTTCATTGGTTTTGTTGGCTAGAGACATACAGATGACCTTTGCTATTATTGTTTCATTACTTTTAAACTACAGCAAGAACAAATAAAAATACACAGCTTTTCAAGAAATCCTTTACTTTTAAATGACATCTCCCAAACAAAGGGAAGAACAGAAGCATGGGGAAGCTCAGAATAGTGCAGTGCTTTTTCTCTACAGTCAAAACAAAATAAAAAAACAAAAACAAAAGTCCCTCCCCCCATAAATGCTTGAAGCACGTGGAAGAGCTGGTCCTGAGGTCATAAGAGCAGGAGAAATGTCCCTGACCCTCATCAGCTGCATTACTTGGAGAGCAGCCCCTACATCTCAACTGGACAACATAGTACAACTGGCCATGAAGGTGTAGTAGTTATGGGAGAACTGCCCTGAGGATCTGAAAGCCTGAAAGCCCCTGCCCCTTGCTCATCACTGCAAGTAGTTGATGTTGCTGTGTGATAGCTTTCTGTATGTTGTGAATACCTTAAATTACTAAAGAGGCTGCTTTGGCCTATGGCAGGGAATCTAAACACAGATAAAGGGGAAGGAGGGCATAATCAGACAGAGATACTTTGAGATGCCTCCCAAGAAAGCAAGATGTAAAGAAACACAGTTAAACCACAAGCCAAGCAGCAATACACAGATTAATGAAACAGAGTTAAGTTGAAAGAGCTAGCAAGTAATGGGCCTGAGTCAAAAGCCAAACAGCTTGTAATTAATATAGACTTTTGTGTGATTATTTGGGATAAAGCTTCTGTGGGCAAGTACAGACTTTGGGGATAGGCCAGGACAGAAACTTCTGGCTATAAGAAGTGAACTAGCCAAGGTAATGCTAGAGAATCCAAATGATGGCAAAAACAGGCAAAAGTTGGCAAGCTGGGGCTGACCAACCCTGCAACCACCCAGACCCAGAACCAGAGTTCTGCACTGGCCCACTCCAACATCCACCCTATCTGTGATCTGCTGAGCACCAGGAGTGTATATGTGTGTGGGTCAATTCTGTGTACCCAGTGCTACAGAGTCTCCAAGATACAGGATAGCAATGGAATGTTCACAAAGAGTACCAGTGTGGCCCCAGAATTGATGATGCAACAGAGACCAGGAGCCTTGAACCAGACCAATGATGATCTTTAATAAATAATGTAAAAATACATTAATAAAGGGATTTACTGCAGGACTTACTGTCACTCTGTAGCTTTTGTGATAAGATTTATCTCTTTTAAAAATGGTTTTTCTTCCTATTTTTCTCTTGTTTTATTGAGGGGTTGAGAGGAAGATAAATGGGATTGGCAAGCATGATAAAAAAAAAAAACTCAAAGAATAAATATAAAAAATTGAAAAAACAGAAATCAAAACAAAAAATAAAATACAGAACCAGCTCACATGCATCCAGAGCCAGAGTTTGTAAACTTTGAGCCTCAATAAAGCTTTCTCTTTATGTATTGCTTACCTCTGATATTAAAAATGTTACTGTTCTGATACTAGGACTAAACACCATGACCAGGGCAACTGATAAAGGAAAGGTTATTTTAGCTTCTTGTTTCAGGAGGCTGAACTAACAAATATTGGGACTTTGGGATTGCCTGCCCATGCGGTGGGGGGTGGGGGTGGGAAGGAATGGGGAGATGTGGAGAAGAAAGAATGACCTGATGTGGTGGGAGGGGGAAGGGACTTCAATTAAGAATATACATGGATAGAAAATGTGACTTCTTTATTCATAATAATAATAAAAAAAGAAGGTTAGAATCAATGATGGGGAAATGGCATGGCAGCCTGTGACTGACATGGTAATGAGAGCAAAATGGTACCTGCGTGAATGGAGGTATCTCTAAGTTTCAAATGTTCAAGCCTACCTCCAGAGACATACTTCTTCAAACAAGATCTGTCCGCTAGAGCCCTCTGTAGCCAGAGACACGTGTTCAAATGAATGAGCCCATGAGGAGAATTTACATTAAAACCACTGCAGGGATTTTGTTAAGAGATCAGTAAGATGGCATAAATTCCTAATACTGATAAAAGACTTTTGAAATCTTGAATTTAAAGGGGAATAAAAAATAATTCAATTATCAGCCCATAATAAAAATAACATAAACATAGGATACTACATGATTTCTTAAAAATTTATATCATTCCATCTTTTCCTAGGAACATTATAGAGTTCTGAAAGACATGACCCAATAAAAACAAAGCAAAACAAAAATAACAATGAAAATTTAAAGACTAAAAATAGATACTTCAAAACCTAGTTAATTCTAAAGGTGAAAAAAATAATAATAATTCACAGAAAAGTCCAAGAGATGTAGTTGAAAGACTTATCTGGGAATACTTAGTCAAGATCAGTTTAGAATTGTTTTACAGAGAGTGTTCAAAACAAGAAAAGAATACCATGAGAAAAAGAAAGAAACAGATTATAATGTTCCTGCTAAGTGTTGACCCCCAGGAAATCCAGAGAATTATGAGATCATATTTTGAAAGTCTGTATTCCACAAAAATGGAAAACCTAGAAGAAATGGACAGCTTTCTGGACAGGTACCACCTACCAAAATTAAATGAAGATCAGATTAATTACCTAAACAGGCCTACAACTCTTAAGGAAATTGAAGCTGTCATTAAAAACCTTCCCAAAAATAAAAGCCCTGGTCCAGATGGTTTCAGTGCTGAATTCTTCCAGACATTCAAAGAAGAATTACTACCGTTACTCTTCAAACTATTTCACACAGTAGAAACTGAAGGAATGTTGCCAAATTCCTTTTATGAGGCCACAATCACCCTGATCCCCAAGCCACTCAAAGACACAACAAAGAAGGAGAACTACAGACCAATCTCTCTCATGAATATTGATGCGAAAATTCTCAACAAAATTTTAGCAAACCATTTACAATAATGTATAAAAAAAAAAAAAACAAAAAAACATCCACCACGCCCAAGTAGGCTTCATCCCAGAAATGCAGGACTGGTTTAACATTTGAAAAACCATAAACGTGATCCATCATATAAACAAACTAAAGGAACAAAACCACATGATCATATCCATAGATGCTGAAAAAGCCTTTGATTGGAAAGCCTTTTCCCAAGCCTTTACTCTGAGCCTGTGTCTGCCTTTGAAGTTGAGGTGTGTTTCTTTTATGTAGCAGAAGGATGGTTTCTGTTTTCGTATCCATAGTGCTAGGGTGTGTCTTTTCATAGGTGAATTGAGTCCATTGATTTTAAAGGATATTAATGACCAATGATCTATATTTCCTTATTTCCTGTCATTTTTAGTAGTAGTTAGCATTTTCTTTCTTTTATTTTTTTTTTTCTTTTGCGGGGGTGTTCTTCTGTAGATCTTGTGGTTACATGGGTGTTTCTGGTTTCCTTATGTTGGAGTTTTCCCTCTACGGATTTTGTAAGGCTGGATTTGTGGTTAGATATTGATTAAATCTGGTTTTGTGTTGAAATATGTTACTTTCTACATCTATATTGATTGATACCTTAGTCTAGGTTGGTCTCCATGGACTTTTAGTGTGTATATAATGTCTAACCAGACCCTTCCTGCTTTCATTGTTGCCATTGGATAGTCAGGTGTTATTCTGATGGGCTGGTCTTTATAGGTGGTTTGGACTTTTTCCTTTGTAGCTTTTAGTATTTTGTCTTTGTTCTATAGGTTTAGTGGCTTGATTATTATATGGTAAGCAGACTTCTTTTGTGGGTCTAGTCTATAAGATATTCTGTAGACTTTCTGTATCTTTATAGGCATTTCCTTCTTTAGGTTGCGAAAGTTTTTTTTTTGTATGATTTTGTTGCATATATTTTTTGTGCCCTTGAGCTGGTGTTCTTCTCCTTCTTCAGTTCCAATTATTCTCAGATTTGGCCTTTTCATTATATTCTAGATTTCCTGGACATTTTGTATTATGACTTTTTTTGTTTTAGTGTTTCCTTTAACTGTTGTTTCTGTTACTACTATTGAGTTTCTTTCTTCCTTCTCTTAGATTCTGCTGATTATGCTTGATTCTGAGGTTCTAGGTCTTTTTTTTTTTTTTTTTTTTTTTTTTTTTTTTTTTTTTTTTTTTTTTTTTTTTTTTTTTTTTTTTTTTTTTTTTTTTTTTTTTTTTTTTTTTTTTTTTTTTTTTTTTTTTTTTTTTTTTTTTTTTTTCAGATTTTCTATTTCCAGCTCTGTCTCAGTTTGTGCCTTCTTTATTGCTTCTATGTCAAATTTTAGTTTCTGCAAGGTTTCTTTCACTTGCTTGTTTCTCTCTTTCTTTGTTTTCTTTATTTTCTTTCAGTGATTTGTTCATCTTTTCTAATTTTCTGTTTGTATTTTTCTCTATTTCTTCAAGATAGCTTTATATCCTCTTCTGAGGCTTTAATCAGTTTCATAAAGGTTTTTTATGGTCACTTCCTTCTGTTTTCTCTTCATTGTTATGTTCAGGTCTTGAAGCTAATGAGCTACTTGCTTCTTCTGGTGGTGTCTTGTTGAACTTTGTGTTGTCATGTGTATTCTTGAACTAGTGTTTACCCATTGTTTTCTCAATTGGTTAGTTCTTAGTTCACTCTTAGTGGGTTGTTGGTCTGAGGACTTTTAATCAGCTGTGTGTTCAGCCAGTCGGTTGTTGTCTTTAGGTCATAGTGTTATGATGCTAAGCGTGGTCTGCGGGGACTGTGCTCTAGGAGCAGAAGTCACCCTTTGACCTCTCACCTCTCAGCTGTGCACCCAGCGACTCAGCTGTTCCTGTGCATTCTCTATGTCAGCTGTGGTCTGGGTAGTTTGTGTTCAGAGAGCAGAGGTCACTGCTTGACCTCTCACCTCCCAGCTGTGCACTCAGCAAGTCTGCTGCTCTGGTGCTGTGCAGTCTGGGCAGACTGTTCCTGTGCCCATCTTAAACAGTGTTGTTAGAAACACATACAATTTTTGCCTTATTGAAATGAAAATATGGTCATGTTTGATAATGGAGTTTGATAATATAGACCAAAATCTGGGGAGATAAATACAATGAAAGTAATAAAATCCACAGGCATTTTAAATGAGCGATTTGGCATTTAGATATTGAAATTGTATGGTATATGGATTATAATATATACATATATATTAAATAGGGATTCTCTACATAGTATAAGTATTTTTACTAAATATCAATAAATGTTTGTAAACGAAGTACAAGATAGTTGTTGAGCAATAGCATCCCATGGTTATTATTTCTATCACTTTGATTAGTAGGACAGAATCAAAGGGCCATAATTATGTTTATGTTGTTAGGATTTCTTAATAAGATGGCAATCCTAACAAGCATGTCAGCTTTCCCCAGGAATGCACTGGTGTCTCCTAGTCTCAGAGTAAGCTTAATTTCTGCTCATTAGTTAAGTAGGGTATTTCCCATGTTTAGGATTCCTTCCCCAGGACACACATGAGAAAACATCACCTGGCTCTAGGTATAATTTGGCTATTGTGGATCTATGCCTCGAAAAGGCTATGTACAAGATGCTGCCTATCTGTCTGTGACCTTCTGTCTTCTGCTTCTTGCCAGTGTCTGTGGGACTGCATTCAGCAGGTGCTTGTGGAAGGAAAACTACTGATTCTAACTCTTCTTCAAGTTGTCAAGCTTAGTTAAATAGAATAATATTCCAGCAGTAACGAAAAGCAAGCCAAAGAGTTTGTGAAAAATGTTTTTATTGAACCACATTGGTTAGTCACAATTGGGATTTGAAATAATTGGAATTTACTAAAGCACTGGATGATACATGGAAGATTCTTCAGAGTCTATTCAAAGTTGTAACTTTATACATATATATTTCTTTCAAATTATTTGTCAAATGACTAATGAAAGAGAAATTGCCCTAAATTGCTCCAGGTAAATTCATGCTCCTACAACATAATTATGTACATGCAACTTCAGAGAAATATCTCCTCTTCAGAAGCATCTTAGAAAGAACAGAAAAATTTTAAATTCCTAAATAGTTCATATTTGAACAGTTCATAAAAGAAGTGGGTGAAGTTGTAGCTTAGTAGAATAGTGCACATTGGGTACATATGAGCATGTGGGTTACATTTCCTAGACATGCAGACTCAGGACAATACTTTAGAGTTCAAGAAAAACAAATTAGCAAAAGTAATAATAGTAATTATTTTATACCTCATTAGAACATACATAATTGATACTTATTATTATTTAGAATGTGATATTTTAGCTATTTACCATCATTTCAAGTCAAGAATACTATACTGGATAAAATGAAAGAAACAAGACTAGAAATGCAGGTAACCAACCACATTGTGTCTGGTGTGTTTGGCTGCCAGAATTTGGTGCCCAACATCAAAAGACCAAACAAAAGATGTAAATTATATCAAATTTTAGATGATGTCAAGGAAACAATTGTGAAAGTTCTTTTTATCATACTTTCTATAATGAGCACCTTGTGGTTAAGGAAAAAAAAAAATCAAAAGATCTATCTCAAATTCCTGTGGGGCTGAGTAGAAATGTGCCAGATTTAGACAAATCATCCAAATGAAAACATTGGTCACCTCAAACGTTTTGCTGCTGATGTTGGGAGTAAGGTGTTGATAAAAAGAATTTGTAATTTCATGGATAGACAAACATTCAAGAGCATAGTAGGGGTTCTGAGGATAGTTAAGTCTCTACCCTTAGACAGTGTGGTAGAGTCTCTGAAGAGAAGAAATCAGGACCACTTGTGGCAAAAATGGGAGCCTCTAATACCTACTCAAGGATGGGTATGATACAACACCACAAACATTCTGTCAGTCAGTTATGCTTTACCACTCAGGCAGGAAGTAGAATGTACCAATGTATGCTTTGATTGTAAAATCAAATTTTAATGATATCCAGAGCAGAGGTTTTGGTGATGGACCAGATGCCTACTTCGTAGTGATGAAGGCTGTGGTGGAGATAAGATATAGAGAAGGAAGATCAAAAGAAGCAAAGAATACAGTGTCACTAGGAAACAGGTCAAGAATAAGCATACATATTATCTTACAGGTTAAGATGAAGTGGTAAAGAGGAAGTCTAGGGATTCCAAAAACATCACCAGTGCCCACAGACTCAGTTTGTACCCCATTATTAGATAATGAAAGAGTTAAATTATAATATTCAAGGATAATATTATAATATTATTCAGGAAATTCAAATTGTGATCACAGAGATGAGAAATAATCAGAACAGTATGAAGTGATTGAAATAGTGTAGGGATTGTTCAGAATAAAGCACAGTATTCAAAGCTTGGTAGGAAAGAGCAGCCATAGTCAGAGACCACTATTGAACTAAAGTCATAGACAGCTGAGAAATAAGAAGAAGATTGAATCTTTATGCACCCATATTTGAAAAATCAAAATATAAAATGCCTTAGCAACATTAGGCTTCCATTCAATGCTTGTTGGGGAAAGACTTCATCAGGTCATTTTTTGATTGTATTTTATGTGTTTATTAGAAAGCATAAGCCTCTTATGCTAATATGAACTTTCAAATCTACCTGCATTTTACTTATTCATGCTAAAAATTTAAAGCTACATTGATTATAACTGAAAATGAAGCTGTTTTCAAACATTCTTAAAGTATGAACACAGACAGCCAGAGGAGAAGATCCTTTTGTTCCTGATACTGTTTTAATGTTTCTCATTTTTCAAAGAACACCCTCAGGCAAAGTCTTGTATCTGTTATAGAGACATTGGAAAAAAGTCTGAATCCCCATTAAACATTTGCACAGTCTAGGGAAGAGCCTGTCCTGTATTGTATTGGTATCATCAATGAAGACAGCAGAAAAGGTACCAGTGACTAATGCACATTAAATGTGTCACATTTGACTCTGTAATTAAAGGAAGAAAATTGCATTAAACATTGCTATTTTTACTTTTCTTGATTCAAGTATGATTTTGAATCCTATTGCTCTAATGTGATTTAAAGGGATTTTTAATGGTAACTAACATGCATAAAGAAATGTTTCAAATGTGATTTGATTCTTTAATTTTATTATCTTATTTTTCAAGTTCAAAAGTGTATAATTAATAACTTGAAAAATATATTAATGTATTCACCATTTTATTAAATTATTAAATATAAGTAGGGATATTTTAATTTAAAAATTTCGCAGAGCATATAACATAATACGATATGCATGTAAGCTGGCCAATATTCTCCATCTATTGGGAAGAACACTGTTTCTTTAATAAGGAGATATTCAAGAAGAAAGAGGATGTGGAAGAGATGGAAAGAGACAATTGAAAAATCAATGAATAATATTGTTAAAGGTGGTAGTCACAGACCTTTCATCTAAAAATAAATCAAAGGAAAGGCAATGATTGTTGTTACTAGTTATTCTTATGTGTTATAGAAATAAATATCTATTATGCTGAGAAATCAAAACAAAAAAAAACTAAAAGTTGGAACAAGAGAAGCAAAATGCTTAGTCCTTTTAAGATGACAGTATGTTGTCTATTTAGGCCAGCATAATAAAAGCTTATAGACTGGATAGTTTCTGGAAAAAAAAAAAACAAAAAAAAACAAAAAAAAAAAACAAGGCCCTGGCATAGTTGGTGTGTTTCACGAACCTTTCTTATATTCCCAACTATATGCTACCCATGATGCCCTCACATGAAGGTTGATTTTTCAGCTTGGCATGGCTGAGGGGTGGTAGAAACCGGAAAAGCAAAGCAGGTGATGACTTTGCAATACTGGTGACACATGCTCTTGAAGGGAGTTGTGCATCTCAGTCCCTTCTTTATTTCTTTTAATCTAAGCCATGAAATGAGTGGTCTGAGTGCAGCCCAAACACCTGCTTTGCATACTGCTTCCCCTAATTCAAAGGGACCAGCTAACTGTGGCCTGAACCCTATCTGACAGCATGCCAAAATAAGGGATTTTTGCTTACAAGTCAAGGATAAGGTACTGTTCTTATGTAAAGAATTGTGACTTAATGTGGTGAACGAGTACTCTAAGATTTATTTTAGAGTATTGCCAACTGGATTCAATATGACCGTGCACCCATGAGCTAATTACCTCCTACAAAGAGACTCTGCTGATGTCATTACATCATGTATTGGAATTTAAGCATAGGAATTTGTAGGCACAGGAACACAAGCTACCAGTCTATTATGACATTGACTGAAAAATATTAAAAAGAACTCTCAAGACTGATCATTAGAGATAAAGATAAGTTATGAAATCTTTTTGAAATTACTATACTTTTAGGAATTATTTGTTTGAACTGGAACAAATTTAAAATCACAATCAAAACTGTTAGAAACATTTCTTTCTAAAATTTGTATATAACCTTCATTCAGAAACACTTCATTGAGTTTAACTGAAAGCAAGAAGGTCTACATGAATTGAGAACAATGCCATGGTAATAAAATCAAGAAGCCAACACAGTGAAAATGTCAATTTTCCCAAATTAATATTTAATTTCAATATAAAAAGTAACTTGCTTAATTTTAACGTAACCAAAAAACTTATCTTGTAACTACAAGCTATAGCTTATATGAAATATTGAAGATATTTCTGAAGAAAAAGCATTTGAATAATATTTTCCTTAGTGTATAGCAAAGTTAATGAATCGCAGTAATTAGTAAAATGTGGTGCTGAGGGCTATCAATACAGCAGCAACAGTAACCAGATCACTAAACTACTTGCTCTGAATTTCATGAATATTTCAAGATACCAATTTCCTCAGTCATGTGATTCCCAATATGAGTCAAGGATGCCAGTTCCATGTGGTCTTGTTAACTGAGACTGTTCCTCAGATTCTGTAACAAACTAATAATTTTTCCATGTGCTTGATAGAGAAAGGAACTTTTCAAAGCAGACAGATAGAGAAGACAAAAGCAAACATATTGATATCTAGAAATTTGGCATATGGCAGATATGGTTGTGAGTACAGGCCCACTGGGAAAAGGTATGGAATAAAAAGGGTTTTCATGTGGGAAAGAGGCTTATAATGATATCTCTGAATTCTGATATTTAAAAAATATAAGAATCAGAATAATTAGTTAATATTATATAATGCAAAAAGAAAACTTTCAGAAGAAAATTGGAAGTATTTTCAGGGTGTGAATATAAACCAATATTGATGGAAATCAAAGCAAGCTGCCTCCAATCATCTCATTTAAAGTCTGACAAAATTGTAGAAACAAAGTCTTTTGCCTTCCCTCCACTCCATAAAACACATTAGATTCTCCCAGAATCATCCTCTCTATACTTGCCCTTATTTCTGAACACACTGAGGCACAGGAAAAAAGCAACTGTGTCTTGTATTATCAAATCACTGGGGTGTTTTTTGTATGTTTATTAATTTTTGTTTTTTGCTGCCCAAGTTTATCAGACTTAATAGAGATTTTCTTCTCTTTTGCTATTTGTTAAAATTTTCATGCTACTTTAAAATGTACTTAAATTCATTACTCACTTCTCTACTATTGCTTTTTCTCTGTTCCATAGCATGCCATTTTGTGTATACCATACTAAGTGTATGAGGCTTGTTAAAATACAGAAAGATGTTCTAAAACTATTACAAAATCCTAGAATTGTAAACCTCAAATCTACCATATGACCTACTGTTAAAGAAATTTGAAAACAAGTATAGAAGGAAAAAAATTATTGCATTGTCATTTTTAAGGTACTTTTCAGTTAATAAGAAGAAAATGTATTCTCCTGTTATTATTTTTATTTTATACCTCAGTTGTTAAACTAAAACCTCGAAAAGAATACTGAAATACTAATCAGGACATAAAAATTATGGAAGAAATTAAAAGACCTTATCTAAAATTATTTTATTCAAATATTCTGTAGGAGCAAAGAAATCAATCTCAAAAGATGTATATATTCTGTGATTCAAGGTTATCTTAAAATAGTCTACTCAGAAAAAATCTGTAGGATGCTGTTGTGAATGTGTATCAACTTTCTATCTGGAATGTATTTCAATGATAAGAAGGTAATTTTTAAAAGCAAATTTATAGTTTGCATAGACAAGTAAGGGATTGCCATGCTTTAAGAAACTGATTTAGTCTCCTTTAATTTTTTATGTTGAGTTTGTACCTCCACTGTTGTATATCCTTTAAATCTACTTTTGTTAGTATTAAAACCCTGTGGTGTTTAATTTGTCTTCCCCAGGAAGCCATGACTCTACTGACAACAACAGGATGCTGACAATCCTCTACTACAAAGCACATCATAAGCTGACCATTAGCCTCTTGCAAAGAATTCGAAAGTGTGACCATATCTTAGTCACAGTGAGGACTCCTAGAGAAAATGTAATTAAATTTAGTATTGACTTTCATTTAGAAACAGTATCTCTGTGCTCATTACAAAATAATTGAAAAAGGAACAGGATGAGGGGGCGATGGAGGGGAAGAAGCAACTGTATGGCTTCCAGTTGAAATGATGGAAGAACATCTCAGTATCCTTGCTGTACGAATATGCAGATTTCCAGATAAGTATGGCTTTGATCTGATCAAAAACTTTTAATTATGCAAGTGACAGTTAAATTACAAAAAATTCAGAAAACTTTAAAATGGAGTTATATTTCAGCAGATTTTGTTAGGTGTCAATCTAAGGACCACTTACCCCCTCTGTATGAAAATGGATTCAAATAATATGCAATGTTTTCTTTAATTATTTGGCTTTGATATTCAACTAGGAAGATATAGAAACTACCTCACCCATATATCAACTCATTATTTTGTTGTTATTTTTCCAATAATGTAAGAAAGTTTCTATTATTGCCTGAAAATATGATTGGTTGACTCTTAATAAGCTATTATCAAAACAGAAAATATTTTACTCATTTAGGTGTGGCTATGAAAATGAGGGTGGTGTGAAAGAGAACAAAATTAGTCAGTTATATTACTGTGCTGAACTAAGCTGTGAAGTGTATAGAGAGAGAAAGTTGTGGTACTTCAGAGAACACTATTGGCAGAGAAAATATCCACAAACTGTCTCATTCCTGCCATCTATACACAAGGTTCAATAAGAAGTTTCTGACTTTAACTATTTCCCAATTGTCCTTTGTTTAAGGAATATAGCCAAGTGGAATAGAGTCTGGAGGTTTTCTGATTGCCTTTTGACTTTCAATTAGGCTTTTTAGCACAGATTAAATTTATGCTAAGGATAAAGGATGTACATTTTCATATTGTCTCTTGATTATTGGAGTAGATCAGAGCTATAAAAACAAACAAAAAGCCCAAATTAACAATAACAACAAACATAAACAGAAAAACAAAATAGTGAACACAAACCACTAATTGCTGTCAACTGACACATTTTCCACATTTATTAGTGGAAATGGACTCACTGTTCCAACTGTGGACTATTTTAGCTTTACAACAAGACAGGAAGAGCGTCAGTTTCATGGACACAGCTATGCAGCTTCTTAAGAGAAATCTATTCATTGTATTTGTGGGTGAGAAATACAAATGATGGTGGCAGACCCTAGATGGCGGTATAGACAAGAATACATGAGCTTTCCTTTCAAAAGCCAGGTTGGTTATGGAAAACCATATAATGTATTTCTTCAAGAGTGATGTCTGTTCATGGTGGGGGGTGTCCACTGAAAGCAAATGTATGCTGAGGACAAGACACAAAATGGGAGTTCAACTAAGCACCACCTGTAACCACTTGTGAAAGACTGTTACGCCATGTCATGTCAATCATGCTTCCCAGCAGAAGGGCTGTTTTGAGCAGTAAACAATTAAGAAGAAGAAAATGCTGGAAGACATTCAAATACTTATTGTTAATAAGAAAGACAGAACTTTAAACAACACTGGACCCCTCCCAACCTCTTAGTCAACAACAATAAAGGTTAGCCACCATCCAAGAGATCTCTAGACCCTGGTCTGCTTGAAGATGGCACCAAAGAGATCTGTGTTACCAAGCTGTATGTACTAGACATTATCTTCAATTTATGTATCTCTCCTTGATTGTCTGGCCTTAAAGATGTTAATTTATTTTACCTTGTCTTGTCACTTCAATTACAAGTTAGTACTCCTCAATAAAAATGCTACATCTACATAATGGAGTATTACTCAGCAGTAAATAAAAATGATATCCTAAAATTTGCAGGCAAATGGATGGATTTGGAGAATATCCTTCTGAGCAAGGTATCACAAACCCAGAAATATAAGCAGAGGATGTACTCACTCATTAGTGGACTTTAAACAAAAAACAAAGCATTCCCAAGCTGCATATCACAAACACTGAACAGCTTGGGATCTGAAGCACCTTAGACAGGCACCTTGGAGCCCATTCCCCCGAGAGGAACACCTGACCCAGCCTTGATGTTGGGATGAGGAAAGTGGATTTGCCTGGAATGAATGCTAAACTAAGCCACCTTGGGACCTCCTACCCTTGCTAGGGCAGATATAAAGACATGGGGAGAAGAGAGAGTGACTGGAAGGATCAGGAAGGGGAAGGGAGTTTGAACAAGAGGATGCATGGATAAAACATGAGACTTGATTCATAATAAAAAAAAGAAAATGCTACATAATCTGAAAATTGGATCCATCTCTGTGGTTGTTACTCATGCTGAGCCCTCAGTTTGTAAAGTATACATGTTAATAAAATCCTACTTGTTTTGTTAATCCACCTTTATAAGAGTCCATTTCAATTAAAAGCATATGAAGTTTGAAGGAAATTTTATTTTATTTTTTTTATAAAAGTACTAATATCTTATCAGGAGGAGTCAAAGAAATCCTGACACCCAACAGAGCATGGAGAGGAGCAACAAACATACAGAATTGATTTCCCCTTTCTGCTCCCTTCCTCAAGCATTAAAAGAGAAGGGAACTGAAGCATTTGCTGCAGATAAAAGGAAGAAGTGAGCTTGAAACCAAAAATACAAATGAAAGTAATATAGATATAGTACTATAGGTAACTGTAGTGCCTATATCTGCACAAGTTTTAAAGAAAGTGATGCTTTCAGACATCTCTTGGATTCAGAATTATATTTTACTTATTGAGACTTCTTGATTAGAGTGGGAACAGGGATAAAGGCAAGATAAATTACCTCTTAGCATTTTTTTAACTATAGAAACTACACATAAAAAATTAAGTAATATACTTACTACTTTTGCCATGGCCTATCTATTTAGAATGTAGTCTACATTTGACAACTTCCAATTAAAGCAGTTTGGTATTCAAGTGAAGTTGGCAGAGAAACCAAAGAAGAGGAATAAAAGAAAAATACAGATGCTATTAAAAATTCAGTCAACTTCTATTCCCAGCATCCCTTGCACAGTTACCTTCCTTCCTTCTCATTTCATTAGCAATTTAGTGTTTAGCATGTTGGTTACAGTAGCTAAGTGTTAATTGGCTATTTGGCATGTTATGCTGAGATGAACCTGATTAATTAAAAGAGGAAGCTCCATCCTTTGAGCAACATGACTGGGGCACTGATGTTGATGCCTCGGGTTCAGTACGTAATGAGACTTGTACCTTCAGGCAAAGGTAGGCTGCTTGCTCTGTCTCTGGCACAGCACTGAATTAAGTATCTAGCTCTACAGTGGACCCCTGCTTATCAGCAACCTTGCTATTACTCTACTGACCCTGATGTGCATAAGCAATATTTTCATCCTCTTCCCAAGAGATTTATCTGGCTGTTGAAGTAGAAAATGAATATTTTACAGTTCACTTGTCTGATCAATTACCTACAAGCTGCTGCAGTATTTTATAGCCAGTGGGAGAGCTGTGTAGGTGATGATAGAGAAATCTGGAGGGAATCTCTGAGCCAACTACACAAAAGGGAATAACTCTGTGAATGAGCCCATCAGTAACAGTTCTTTGTTCACATGAATGTAGCCAGAAATTACAGTGTAACCAATTAACGTAGTTAAATGCTACTCACTAGAATGTGAATTCTAGATGTGAGGAAACCTGACGGTGTGGTTGAAGGATAATGAAGCACAGAGTTGTCCAAAGCCAACCTTTTTCAGTGCAACACCTCCCTTAGCCCTGGCAGGTTTAGATTCAATAATAGGATGAAAAATCTTTCTTCAATGACACTTTGGAATTAAAATGATAAAGTGAGTTAGCAAAATGTGCTTACTGTAGACAGTAATTTGCTGCCATTCTTGCACTGAAATGTATTTTCCTTGTCAACTTTTATGAAAAAACTTTTTTAAAGGAACATACTGATTTGTAAATCTTATAGCTTAATAATGTTTATTATACTATTGATTAAAATGTTTAAATGAACATCTAAACAAATAAGTACTCCCCAAATGAGATATTTTTTCTCTTTAAGAAACATTTTGTAACTCTTAGCTATATTATGGCTAGTTTAATCTTTAATATTTTAGAAATAGTTTTACATTTTAACATAGGCATATTATGTCATTAAACTAATTATAAGTAAAATGTCTATATCATGTTTTTTTCATAGACAAATGAAAAATGATGAGTTTAAATGATAGAATGCCTGAGTCATGACATGTGTTTCATAAAGTTCACTGTCATCTCAAAAGAATAAATCTAGCTTCCTCTGACATAGTGGAAAATAACACACTGTCTTGTAACTTCTGGAAAAAGAAACAAGTGACTTCAATTTGCAAAAGATAAATCAAAAAAGCTAATATACTTACAGCAATGATAAGAGATATTTTCTGTGACTAAGGAACAATTAAAATTACAACTTTGTATTTTCATGTACACTGCTTTGGAATCTTAAAATTTATAATTGGAATAAAGCATATACTCAAATTATAATGAATTTTATTTTACTCATGAAAATATTACAGTAGTTAAAAGGTTCAAAGAAAATCACCAAGGATTAAATTTAAATTATTAATGCTGAAAGAATTAGTCTTTATTTACATATGCTCATATATACAATCTCATATATAAACACACACATAAATATGTGTGTGTGTACACTCAGGTTTTAAAATATTTGTCTCCTCTTTCTGTCACCAATTCCTTTATGTCCTAATACCCCATTCCAGCAGAAGCAATACAACTAATCTGAATCAAGGCCTAGAAAGAATAATCTGGAACTAGATATTTAAATTTCACAACAAATTCAAAACAGTATGGATTTGCAACCGCACTGAAATCTTACATTCTGTAAGGGTGAAGATGGATTTCATTTCATCATGGCAATTCTTTTATGAGGAAAGTTTAGCCACATTGATTATCATGTGCCATAGATTGTCAAATGTTTAGAAATAAAACAAATTGGTAGAATGTGTATGAAAACACATATCATAACTATTTAATGGTCTTAGTATGTCAGACTAAAAAGTCCTTCAAAAACTAAAACAATTATAGACATTGCTTTCAGAATAAACTTGTAGAGCCATTTTATACCTTTCATGACTCATTTTGCTTTTATTGTTAATTTTTGTAAAGAAGAACATATTCCTTTTGGAATGAACAGAAAGAGGGTCCATCAATTTTGCTGATTTTGTTACCCTATTGGTTTTTTGCTGACCTTTGCCTATTTTTGTTCAGAATATTTTAATTTCCCCCACTTTCTTATTTGCTTTATTTTTCTTTTTCTGTTTCTCATTTTCAATAATAGATGTGTGTATGATATTTAAAATGTCAATTGCTTCTCCCATAGAAGTTTACATGTAGAATGTGGAGAGAACAAACATAGATTATTCAAATCTGCAATTGGAAGCACTTAATACACATTGAAACATATCTAATAGATTTGTTATATTGAGATTTCAAACATTATGTCACTATATATATATACATCATATCTATATATCTTAAGTTAAACCATGAACCATGACTTCCATGAACAAATATTTGAGGGTACATATTTGACTTAAAGCTCAACAGATTTAAATCACAGACAAAATAAATGTCTAACAAAAACAATGGTTTTGTGTGTTACTAGGTGTAATTCAGACAGAAATACAGATCCTTCACTTACTTCTATTTCCTCATGTGCTTCAAGAATACAACAATGATATTAATTAATAACTGTAGCATACTGTGTTATAGGGCTAACAAAATTAGTACATGATAAACATTAAGAAAATTACCCAGAACACAGAGAGAGTAAAAAGCTAAACAACTGACAAGCAAGTTGAAGAAAAAGTTAGTACCTGAGACCATTCAGAGCTTAAAAAACAAAATTCTAATCCTGAAACAAGATAGAAACATAATTGAAGGCCAATCAGGTTGTACAAAGGAATTTTCTTTTATCCAAAACTGCCATAAAAACCTCTCAATGCATCCATACTAGAGAAAGAAATTTTGATGCTAACTTAACTTAGTCATCCTAGAGGACTTGGATGACATTCATAACCATTCAACAATCCATTGTCACTCACTGAAGATGGCCAGAAACAACTAGACACCTGCCAAAGAGGTGTTTCGTGTGATGATGATGGTTTTCTGTTTATCTTTTTTTTTCTTTTGGTTGTTTGTTTTTGTAGCTGTTTTCTTTTGTTTACTGTTCCATATTAATTTACCATTCTTGGCTTTGCAAAATCATTAATTTATGATGATATCACATGCTGAAGCTTTAGGAAAGCTCAAGTAATGCTAATATGTAGGGTTCTCTGTAGGGGTATCACTAGCCACTAACATGATCCTGGAAATTGTTTGTTACAGTTGCTAAATTTAGGAAATGTTTATTTATGTCATTGTTATCTGTAAATATTTAAAGTCATGAAATAGGAATTATTTTAAAATCTATATTAGAATGCTATAATTGAATGGTTTATAATGTTTGAATAGAGTTGATTTATTGATTACAGAGAAGAATTGTGACATCTCTACCTTCACATATGTGAAGTGTTTCTGTATTGTGCTGAAGAAGAGAAAACAATTTCCTATTATGCTATTCATTATTTTCAATAAAAATAAACCATGATTTCATTACGAATACATGTATGATTAGGTTTCAAATCAGCTTAACAGTTTAGCCTCATTTTACAATAATATTTGACCCAGTTAACAATAAAAATCTCTCATTTCATGGGATTATATAAATGCGATTTAACTTTGAAAACAGTTAATAAAACCCAATGTAGAAGCTTTCAAAAAATATCAGCTGAGAAACTAGTATAATGTGAAAGGAACAAATAGAAAGGAGAAAATGTAAAAAAAAAAATTTCTGTCTTTATCCAAGGAAACAGAGTCTTTCATTTTTCCTTTCTATTTGCTTTTGGGACACACACACACACACACACACACACACACACACACACACAAATACAGACACATCCACATCTTTGGGATAAGTTCTCTGTCTCTGCTATAGACAGGACCACTATAGTTTTACTTCTCTAGTCTTCTATTTTGAAAATGGGGTGAAGGTTTTAGCTGTCTAAGATGCCACTGTTATAAGCCTTCATTATATTTTCTGTAATCTACAGAGTGGACATATTTTGGAGGGCTAGAAGTGTCAGATTGCCAAGAGCTTGACATACAGTGAGTTGTGTCTGCTGTTCATATGGCTGCTTGGAACGGAACCTGGGACCAAAAAAAAAAAAAAAAAAAAAAAACCCAAAAAAAAACCCAAAAAAAAAACCCCAGCATATTCTCTTAGCTGCTAAGCCATATACATATTCAACTTGAAGAGTTAGATTGTTTTCACTACTGAGAAAATTATGAAAGGAAATAATTTTCAAATATTCTAGACCTTGAGAAAATTAATTCTGGGGATAGAAACCTTGACAGACCAATATCTTAGCTTGCAACACTATTAATTGTTCTTCACAATGGCAAATTACCTCTTGGTGATATTATATTATTTATGTGTGACTCTTGGATAATTAGTAGGCATACAAGAGCTATTTTGTTCAAATTCAAGTTTTTTAAAAAATGGTAAGACTAGTAACAACTTTGTTCTGGATGTACTTTTTCTCAAAAGGATTTACAACACTTTGATGAAATCATTAATTTACTTGACATTATTAGAAGTCACATGAGCCATCTCCTTCGATGCCAGTAATCCACAGAGCTAATAACTTGTGAAGCTGTAGGAAGAACATCAACCAGTTGGGTCTGGTGACAAATGTCTGTAATTGTAGCATGAGCAACAGTTAACAAAGAAGGAATGTCATGAGTTCTATGCCAGGCGAGGCTAACGTCTGTGTCCTTTTCTAAAAACAAACAAATTCAAATAATACAGACATTGGTACTGAAGTAGAGCATGTAGGTTAGAACAATAATCTTAGAGTATTGTTTTACAAGCATTTCTATTTGATTCTAGCATGCACTCATAATGAGACAGAAACAGATCAATTCTACATTTCCATAACCCCATAATTTCAAGAATATTATGAGTGAACTCACAGTATTTACCATCTGAAGAACTACCCTTTCTATCTATTCTCACTTAATTTTCTGAAGTTGTATCCATGTTTTTACTTGAATCAAATCCTTGTTCCAATTGTCCAAAGTTTGAAATTCTAAGGAGGTTTTCTTACCCAGAAAGAACTAGAGGACTTAGGTAGTTTCTATGCATTTCACTTTTTGTTTTAATTTTAGCATTATTTCTCTTTCCAGTGGTCGTTGTGGTTCTAGAAATATGGTAGGGTGGAAGGAAAGAAAAACAAAACCATAATTCTCCACTAGCTTTCACAGGCCTTTCCTCCACTTTCTTTCCAAATTCAGTCAGTAGCTTTCTTAATCGTCAGGAAACCAGCCAACCTCAGCTCACATGAAGGGTGTTGTACTGATTTTTATTCCTAAAGACTTATTTTATTCATATTCATCTCAAGAGCCATTTATTAAGACAGCTTTTCACCATTTATCTTCTATTAGTTTCAGTAAAGAAAGCAATATAGAGAGCTATTTTGTATTTATTTGTTGTTGTATATTTTGTTTCTACAGAATGTAAGTTCCATTAAAGCAAGAACTTTATTTTGCTAATAACATCCTTAGAGAAGGCTGTGTGATATGCACTACACATTTGACCATGTCCTAACTGAATTCTAACCTTATACATCTTCAGTGACTTTATTTTACTTTTGAAATTGAGGAGTAAATTGGGGAAAAATAAAACTTTGTTTCTACATTTCGAAAGAAAGAAAGGAAGAAAACAATCAACTTTAAGGAAAAATAATGATTGATAGTAGCAGACAATAATTTGAAAAATGTCTTGAGAATTGTGCAGAGTTGCAGAAAGCTAAAGTCATCTGTGAAAAAAATCTGACTGTTGGCTTAGTAAACTCCAAGGGTAGTTTACTCTGCTACCACAGGTGTTGGGGGTGCAAAAGAGCCCCAAAACCTCAAAATCAAGGGAGAATATTTTAGCAATCACTAATGCAATTCTCAGACCACATACTAAGAGTGACTATTCTACTAGTAGTTATTATAGATTATCACCGGTAACTATGATAGGCATCGAAGAATTTGAAGAAACATTCAAAAATCAAGTGCATCTTCCTTAACACCTATAGATTCATGCAGTAATTTCTTAGTTGGCATTTATATGATTTGTGCACTTAAATGCATAGAATGGGCTTCACAACTGTGATGTTTACAGTTCAGATGATGGAGGGCACAAGTGTTTCAGAAATCTACTTGTTTCAGAGTTATATGTGAGTGTTTGTGAAGCTGACCCATTCATTTAAGCACTTGACACTGAGACAACAGGGTTTTTTATTTTTATTTTTATTATTTTTATTTTTTTGCTAGAGCTTGTATCAATTCTTAACAAATTATAAAGAGTCTTGGAAGGAAGTGAATGGAGTGGAATTTGTGCCAGCAGAGCGAAAACCCAGAGGTGAACAAGTGCCTCTCCTGCCATGGTGACTCCACTGCCACCATGTGCTCATTTCAGCACCATGTGTTACAAGGCAATTATAGTGGCCAGTTTTTTTCAAACACAGTTTTAAGAAAATGCTACAATATTGACAAATGTATTAAAATTCTGATTAAAGAACAGGTTTTCCTAGACTTATGTGTAACACTATAGCATCAAAGTGGCATGGGAGACAAACTCATTTCTTGGAATGAAAATGATTTTTGCTTAATATCTGAAACATATCTCTCTCAAAAATGTTTGCTCAGTGTGTTTGGAGTGGCTTCAGCTGAAAGGCTCTTTTGAGCAGGAGTGTATTGTTAAAGTTTATATGACAGCAGACAGTGTGACTGAATGGATTTCTGGATTTAAATAAAAAAATATATTTAAGTATCTGAGAAAATACCACCACTATACACTCTAATGCCTAATACAAAGTAGTATCAATTTATAACACATTAGAATATATGAAAATTCATTAGTCACCAAAAATGAAGTTCTATACTCACTGAGCAGGCCATCTTCTTACTCTAAATGTTTCCCTAGTCACAAAGGTAAACAAGCAATGATAGCCCTACCAGTTGAAAAACTGTTATTAATAAGTCAATAAGTCAGAGAAAGCTTGCATGTATGAAGTCAAGCTTGAGCTGAGATCTTAATGAGTAATTACATGTGGACAAGGCCTTCTTACAAGGGAACAACCAATGGATGGGGTCGGTGAAATTACAAAGTGTCCAGCCATTAGGAAATATGGGAGGAAGAGATGGAAGGAGAGTTGGCTGAGGCCATGCCAAAAGTTCAGTATTGACCACGAGGTTATTGGGATGCTATTTCAGTAGGAATTGATTTAATCATCCAAACATGACTTAACAAAATATCTATAGCTCCTGAAGGAGTGTGTAGTGATATATTTTATATTTAATAAAATCAGGGTGGAATATCAGAGAACAGATCCACCCACAGTCAATCCAGGAGAGTCAGAAAGTGGTAACTCACTCCTTTAATCCAAGCATAGGAAAGACTGGGAGTGATGACCTACACCTTTAATCCCACAACTCCAGAGACAGAGATCTTTCTATGTTTCTGTGAGTTCAAGGCATAACTACCAAATGGCAGTAGCTCGCACCTTTAATCTTAACTCTAGGATTATGATGTAGAATAGAAACTGGAAGTGAAACAACTGGGTGAAGAAGATATTTAAGATGGTGTCATATTCTGTAGAAGTAGCAAGCCAGTCTGAGGAATCTGGAAGATAGCTTTTACCTTAAGAAGTTGGCTGAGTGAGAATGGACTGTGGTCTGTTCTCTCTCATATTCCAGCTTATTCCCCAATATCTGGCTTTGAGTTTTTATTTAATAACAACAAAAATATTGGCCTTAATCTGATTTTGAAGGGTCAGATATAATCAGCTATATCTTGTCCTACTTCATGAATTCAACTTCCCCATGTCCTTAAGCTGAGCAAGCCATACAGAGCAAATCAGGCCATAGTATTCTCCCCTGGCCCTTGCTTCACCTCCTGCCTTCTGGTTTCCATCTTGACTCCCTACCTTGATTTCCCTCTATGGTGGATTGCAAGTTGTACATGGAGTTTGTCACAGCAGCAGAAAAGCAAATTTAAACAATAAGAACTGAAGTTAAAAATGATTTCCTACAAAGAAAATTTGGCTTGAGAAAATAACAAAATAAAAACTTTTTTAATTTTTTTTTAATTTCTAAAACTATCTCTAAGGTTTCTCATTGTACTATTGCTGCTATCTAATGATCTGTCCCTTTTGAGAGTTGTGGAAACATTTAGCTCCAGAAAGTCACTCAAAATATCTCATTGATGTAAGAGTCCTACTAAAAGTTTGCAGACATCACCTTAAAACAAACCTGTCTTTATCTGTAACATCTGCAGTATGTTCTAAAATGCATTTTTCACTGTAGTTTCTTAAATTGTCTCCCTCCATGGAAAATACATAGATATAGAAAAATCATGCTATATAAACATTTTGGTATACATTTTTATCTTAGGCTTGTATTCTTCCTAACAGCTATGAATATTGTAATAAAGTAGTGAGACTGTGTCAAAAAGAATTAAAAAAAATAGGAATGAGTGTGCTAGTTCATACCTGTAACTCCAGCATACTGCAATGATGTTGCAGAAAGACATCAAGTTCAAGACCAGCCTGGCGTCCCTAGTAAGAGTGAATTGAAAGAAAGAGATGGGAAGACTGGGGAGGATAACAAATTATTCTTAGTTTTTCTCTAAGATTTTTTTTGTTTATTATTTTGAACAAAAAAGTCACACTTTCTATCCTTGTATATCCTTATTCAAGGTCCCTTCCCCCTCTCACCACATCAAGCCATTCTTTCTTTTCCACAACTCCCTATCCCCTACCTGGGCAGGCTGCTCAGGTTTTTCTATTTCTATTTCTATTCTGTTAATTTGCATTCTATCTATTGACAATGTATTGTAAATTCTTGTGGATGTCCTAATTAATTTATTTGATGTATGTACCTAGCATCAATCATTCTACAAGCTGCTACCGAACATGATTTAAGATAGCAATTTTTTTTTCTCTTAGTGAATTTTCTATTTTCCTATACTAGGGAGCTAAAGAAACAGAGAAATCAAAGTGGTCTCTGTTCCCTGAACTATGCACCCTCCACCTCCCCCAACCCCAGGAACTTCACCCTACAGACATGATTGATTTCCAGCAGGACAACTAAAATATAAAGTCAATGAGATCCCTCAACATAATATTCATTAACCTGTCAATAAAAAGATACAATAATTATCATTACTACAATGTTGAATCCCTTAGAATTTATAACATTCAAGTGGCCCTCTTGAAGAAAATCGTGGGGTAATTAAGTCTCAACAAGAAACTCTAAGAACAAGTGACTTGGAAGCATCAAAGAAACCTGGTTCTGAACATTCAGCCCCAATTTACAAGAATAGAAGTATGTCCTTGTATTGGGAGCATGGAGCTGCCAAATGTGCTTTGGCTTGGTCAATTTATCGAAACAATACCAATAATAGCTGCTAAAAAAAAGGTTGTTGTAGGGCTTCTCAAAGCAGCTGTTGAAATGCGAATCTTCTTTTTCATATAAATCCTTTAAACTGACTATTTTATTTTTTAAGGTGGGGGGATTCTTTAGTTTACATGCTGACTTTTAAAGAAATAGTCAACTAACTGAAGTTAGTTTTTCAATTAGTTTTCCTTCCAATTTTTAATTTAATCAGAAAAAAAGATTGACTGTGAATGATGCCCTCTTATTTTATCTATTTTGGCTATAGGAATCTATGATTACAATGGGAAAACAAAATGTAGTTGCTCATAGAATCAGAAAAGCAAGTACCTTTTCTACAAGTGGTACCTACAAATATTTTACATTGTGATTAGTTAGCAGGATGGCAATTGTCCAGGAAATTAGAATATATAGTTTCCAAATATGTTTTGTAAGTAAACCCCATATTTCAAGTTTTGCACTAAGCAGTGTTTTTGAATCTTCTTAAGATGATCTCACCTTGAGCAATCCCTACGCTCCCATTATTTTCTCATGATTACCACTAATTAGCAAAACTAAGGTAGTCAGTATCAGATCTGACTTTTCCTATGTTTTATTATAGTGTGTTAATTCACAACAAATAAATCCCTCTTTTTCCTTTTAAATATCCATTGTCCTCCATCTTATTAGTAATTAGTCATTCATCAGCTTGGAAAAAATCACTATGTATTTTAACTCATTGAAGGGCCACTGGATCGATTTTAAATACTGTTTTTACCTGTTAATCTACTATAAAAGCTCTTGAAAGATCTTCCCCAAATCCATCAATTTTCAAATTACTTTCAATATCCAAATTTACTCTTGGTTCTTGCTTCCTCAGCCATAGAAAATTCTAACTTGCTATTGACCTGACTTATCTGTTCATTTATATTTTTTGGTATTCTACTATACTTTCACAAAAATTTCTATCATTTTAAAAGTTTTCTCTATTTTTTATAATTTTTCATTTTTCCACTTGGATTTTTTTTTTTTTTTTTTTTTTTTTTTTTTTTTTTTTTTTTTTTTTTTTTTTTTTTTTTTTTTTTTTTTTTTTTTTTTTTTTTTTTTTTTTTTTTTTTTTTTTTTTTTTTTATTTTTTTTTTAGGAAAATAGATTGCTTCCAGTGTACAAGGAGGGAATGGATGACCAATCAGGAAAGGGGACTGAGATTAAAATAGAAAACTTCAGTCTGGATTGTTGATGGTATTCAGTATGGATTATATTTATTTCTCCTTTTCCTCTTTCCCTGTCTTTGAAATTAATTTACCAGTAGTGCCCAGGAGTGTTCACTGTGCTTTCTCTATGCTTGCTTTCATTTTTGCAGTAATGTCTTGTACAGAACTAGATCTTTTTGGTGTTTTAGGAGTATTTTTTTCCTGTTTTTTGAAGGACTCTTGACCCTTTGATCTTGGTGTCGACGGTTTAAAGTCTTTTCCATTTTGGTTTGATTTCTGTGCATTTTGGGCTAGGGTATCTCATACAAATTTCTTCCCTGGAACTTTTTCAGCTCCCTCATCATCAGAATCATTATCATCATCTTCATCCAGTTTTACTTTTATCTGTGGAAATTTGTTATCACTTCCAGGAGCAGTTCACTTTCCAGACAGACTTAAGAGTTTTACATCCTGCTCATCTTCATCTTCTGACTCTGCATCTTCCTCTTCGGCTACTTGGTGGTGTCCACTAATGTACACAGGCCTGAACCACACTTCAACCTCAAGATGTAATTTCAAAGTCCACAAGAGAAACCGTTGGTTGTACAGACATTTTTAAAGTTGCCAGTGTTACTTTAATTGAACTACTTTCATAGTTCATTGCCTCTGCCTCTACGAGGTATAATTCATCTTTTGCCCTTGCCCCTAAACTGACTGTTCTTAGTGATAACTCGTGTTTATTCTCATCATTATCCACTTTAAAGTGATAATCCTTGGCAGCTTTCAGTTCACAACCGAAAAGGCCGTTCTGAGACCTAATAGGGCTCATGTCCTTATCCATCGAGTCTTCCATGAGGTGGGGCACACACTCTGGTGTGAGAAAAGTCGCATGGAGGAAACTGCCTACTGCTCCTGAGAACAGACAGCAGGACAGAATCACGGCAACCACATAGACTTTTTAAATACAATATATTTTTATTTATAGTTTCCTCTCTCCCAACTTCCCCAGGGCCTCTCTATACCCCTAGGATTCAAATTTCAAACCTTTCTCTCTCCTTAGAAAAGAAATATATATCTAAAGAATAATAGCAATAAAATAAGATAAAAACAAATAAACAAACAAAATCAAATCAAAACAGAAAAACTTTACTAAAAAGGATAGACAATAAACACATACAGATACAGAGACACACATGTTCACAAGCACAGAAATCTCATAAAATAAATCCCAGACCAAGAAGCCATAATACACACATATGCACACACAGGAAATGTTAGGTTTAAAAAACAAATATCTCTGAAAATGAAGCATGAAGCAAACAACTTTCAAACTTTTTTAAATGTTTTTTAAGTATATGGCTTGTTTTACTCATCTACTGCTGGACACGGGGCCTGCCATTAAGAGTGGTTTGCAGAGCCTGTGATGCTTAGTTCTAGAAAATAAGACTTTACTTGAAAAAGATTATCAACTGGAGTAGCTACTGGCTTAAAAATTACTTGTGTCTAATTTTCCTTTAAACTCTAGGCTGCCCTTGGTGCTGCTTGGTGTCTTTCAGTCCCTCTGGATCCTGCAGTCATTCATAGAGTTTCCTGAGACCTACACAGATAGATCTAATGGAGACATCTCCTTTAGGACTGAATGATCACATTGTCCAGCTATTGATTCCTTTCCTACTTATGCAGAAAGAAGTTTTCTGAGTAAATCACTGATCCTTGCATATAATAGAATGGTGTTAGGGATCATTTCATTGCTACATTCCTTTAGTAGAAGAGTAGTACTTTTCTTTCCTCTAGGTCCCTTGCCTATCTAGTCTTAGGTTCTTGACCACCAAACAGTGTCAGGGTGGATTCCACATCATGGAGTAGGCTTTAAATTTAGTCAGATACTGGTTGGTTAAGTCCACAAGCTTTGTGGCACCATTGTACTAGCATATCTTGGAGGCAGGTCAGCAATGGTAGATCAAAGGGGTTTATAATCGGGTTGGTGTTTATCTTTATCCTCTAGCGTACAGATTACCTTTCAGTACCATGAATCGTAATCATAAGGAGTGAAGCCTCTGGGTAGGCACCAACTCAACGTCTCCATGTTCAAAAAATTGTGTAGCTGTTGCTTTCAGCTATAGAGCCTTGCTATAAATTTATAGAGAGTCACCAAGAGCCTTGGAAATAGCCTGGGTTGTTTTCAGGTTTCATGAGTCCCAACTCAATTAAACATAACTCATTCTTATACTACAGTTTTTATTTAATGACGAGAGACACAGTTTTCTCTTCTGTTTGAGACATTTCACATAGACATGACCCAATATTCTTACTTCAAAGATAAAAAGATTCATGCTAGTTGGAAACCCATTAGAACACAGTGAAAAGGAAGAGAAGCCTTGATTTTGGTCAGGCTTTGCCAGTTAAGCTATAAGAGTGTTATGATTAATTTGCTATTGACAATTGTCTACTTTGGGGATGAGATTTAGCCTGAGATTATAAAATTATATTCATCCTATTACATCATAACATAGTACTAATTTAAATATAGCATACAATGTTAGACAGTCATGTTTTTGTCAAACTATATGCTTATTATTTGGTAAGAATACATCTATGTTGTATATATTTAAAATAACATAATTAAGCTTTGTGAGCTAAATAAAATTTAAGGTTAATTTTTGTGCTAAAATATTAAATCAAATATTTTTTTTATGTGACAAGATATTTAATGCTATTGATCATGAGGTAAAGCAAGTTAAGGCCATAATGTCATATTTCTACATTCTATTGCAGAAGTTAATTTTATTTATTATGAATAAAGTCATATTTTTTATTCATGTATACCCTTGTTCAAGCTCCCTTCCTCCTCCCTCCCCTTCCAGTCACTCTCTCTTCTCCATGTCACTTCAGGAAAATATTTAATGATGAGATACCTGGTTTCATCAAATTTGTAGAATTAGCTATCAGAAATATATGGCATCATTGAAGCCTGGAGAATGAGTTTTAAAATACAGAATTTGTGCACTCTACAGACCACAAAAGTGATACTATAATTCCAAAATTCTCCTCTAATCATGTCCAAAAGTGGTATGGCTTATTTTGTCATGAGCATAACTTGTACAAATACAGGTGTCATTGCTATGCAGTAAGCTTTAACTTCCTTATAAAAACTTTTTCTTTGCTATTAAAGTGAGAGAAATTGAAATCCTTTTGAAGAATACACAACATCATGGTTAGGATTTTCAAAATCCATTTTCAAAGCACATTGTTTCATTCCACAAATTAACTATTTTGATGCTTCTTTTCTGGTAGTCTTTCTCTGTGCCTTTAAGCTATAATTAGTCATTGAAAATTATCTTGGTATTTGCCTCTATAAATTCCAACATACCTCCTTATTAAGCAAAAGCTCTCATGGAATGATATCATCTCAGTCACATTATGACCACAATGTGATTTTGGAACATCACGACCACTATTTCTTTTTATCAAGCTATAACAGTAGACAGGTACAGACTTATTATTGCACTTATACTTTCAGAGATGCCCAAAGGGAAAAACACCAGCAGTAAACTCAGGACAGAAGCTTACCTAATTGTATATATTTGTTCAACAAAAAATAGCTCTCATGTTAGTATATGTGTTTTGTGTCTGTGTTCAGTTATAAAACCAACAAATGATGGAATAATATATAAGTCAGTTGTACAAACTATAGTTACAGTAGTACAGCAGCTAGTCCAGGTGAAAGCAGAACTGGAATGCTAGGTGGTTGGTATCTGCAGATTAGAGAGGGAGTCTGAACTGGTTTAAAATAGCTCCAGACATGTAACTATCCATGGGAAAAATAATTGGCTTAAATAATGAATAATACTATAGAAATGATTTACACTTATCCATTTATAAAGCCTGCTGAATTCATGCTAAATATGGTTCAGTGTTTAGTTGTGGCTTTTGAATCTCACTTGCTAATTATAACTCTTAGATTGAACATTTGATGATAACAAATATGTAATAATAAAAATCTTCTCCTTCTGGGTAGTTGGATGGAGAAAGAGATATAAAGCAAAACAAATAAAAATGAAAGGCCATGAAGGCAAAAGAACAAATCCTATGTACAGAATCAAGACAACTTTCTTAAGTACACTGAGTTCTCAGATCTAAAGTTCATGTGCTCTAATTTAGAATGAATTAATTAAAAAATACTCATATTTTATAATTTCTAAAGGGTCTGTAATTGCTAATTTTAATTAAGGTCACTATGGACCAGATGCAACACATAATCAAACCCTAACCAAAATGAACTAACAGATGCCAAGGTTTTCTTTTGATTTCCTTCCTTCATGCTGGTATGTAGCAGAGTTTTTTGCAATAGATTGTCACCAAATTAAAAGTAAAGTTATTAATTAGCAGAAATTATACATTTCTTAAATTATTATTTGAAAATTGTGACTCATGTTTCATGCATAATAATTTATGTGTTGTAGCAAAATGAGACAAAAGGCTGGGTTGAACAGAAGTAGGACACTCGTCTAGAGAAAACAAATTCTTGAATCACAGCAATACACACACATGCGCACACACAGATGCACACCAAAGAAGTAGATAGCTAGTATGTGTATATGCTCCTAACACAATTAGTAGAACAATATGAGGAGATTTTATGTTAAAATACATTAAACTCATAGGAGTACATTACATGCATGACAGCTGCATAGAAATAAATAGATAATAAAATGAATTTATGTTATAAATTTAAATAGAAATACCAATTTAACAAATAAACCTAGGTCTCTAAATAAAAAAAAAATAGAAGTTGTGTTTCATTGTATAAAGAAAAATATAACAAATATTGAAGTAAGGATAAAAAGGAAAAAAGAAAAAAACACAAGAATATAACCAGGACACAAAATACATGCTTATCTTAGATTGAATGGGATCATTACTTGTGAGATCAGATTTATTCCTTTAATTCTGCCTTTCAGTAGGCATTTAGTCACAAATACATAAGCTACATACTGCTATATGTGCCAGGGAGATCACAAAACACTGATATTGTTTATGAATAACTTGTCTTAATACTATAATAAAAAAAAAACATTGACAAAGGCACGGAATATACTAGCATAGTTTGAGAGGACAGTCCATAGTGAAGATAGCAATGTGAAGCAAATGATTACATTGTGTCCAGTGTTAGGAATAATGAAGTAATAAATGTTGTGTTAGAGTTGCTTTCTCCATGCTATTCATTCTGAAACCCCAAACCATGGGGCCATATCTTCTAATGTGGACCATATCAGCTCCATTAACTTAATCTAGAAATTATCTCATAGACATTCTGATAAGTTTGTTTCTACCCTGAATCTAAGCATCATCAAATTAGCATTCAAGACAAAAATGTTTCACATTCTTAGCAGAGAAAGATAGACAACAAACAAAACAATGGCACTACACCAATGAGAGAATCTTAGTCCATTTCTGCTGGAGAGAATACATTAGGTAGGGTATTTCAATGATTTATAACAATGAGGCATTGAGTCCATTTGTGCTGGGTTGCTGCGGAATTATGCTCTTGTACATTGTAATATCTTGTAACTATAGATATTGTTTTAATAAAATTCTGATTGGTCAGAACTGAGGAAGACAGAAAGTATATAGGTGAGGTAACCAAATAAGGAAAATTCTGGGAGGAGAAAGAACAGAGAGAGGCCAACTAAATGCGAAAGAAGGAAGATGAGAAAGCTACATTGAAGTAAAGTTACCAAGTCACATGAATAAACATGGATAAGAACCATGAGTTAATGTAAATGAAAGAGTTAGCCAGTAATAAGCCTGATCCATAGGCCAAATAGTTTAAAATTAGTAAAAGCCTTTGCGTTATTATTTGGGACTAAATGCTGCAGGACCAGCAGAGAAACTTCTGACTACTCAGGGTATTTTTGTAGAGTTTAACTTTATTTCTCATGTTTCTCAAGCTAGAGGTCAAAGCTCAAGTTATGAGAATATTTGGTTTCTGTTAAAGGAGGATGCTATGGACAGAAAATAAGAGGTGCTTGAATATTGTGTCCTTTATACGGGAAGAATACTTAATCTTCATATGCCAGTGAGAGCAACGTGGTACACAGTTTATTCATTCTGTTATTTACTGAGGAAGTATGACAGAATTTTAAATTTGCTTATGAATAACTGTCTATTAAGAGAATGAATTTAACAAACCTAATTCCATTCAATCTGTACTAAATAGGTACTTTGGTTTCTAGATTTCACTGATAAATCTGTCTGCTCATACATGAAGGACAGTGATGGCTCAAGGATCTTATAAGCAGAACTAAGAAAGAATAGAAATAAAACAAGATTTGGATTTTGATAATGAAAAATCTTTCCAAATGTCTAAGTAAGTGGCAGCAATAACAGCATTTCACATCCTCTCCTTATATCTGTTGATACCTAAGTAGTGTAGCTTTGGTAGGTTTTGGAAAAAAAAAATGTGGGTTTAAAACAAATATGAGAACTAAAGTTATTGCAGGAATTCCTATTGCTATTATTAATAAAATTTGAGAGCTAGATATTGGGGCAAAGCTGAAATATCAGAGACAGAAAAACAAATCACAGTCACTTCTCAACTAGCCAACTCCTCATGCCAAAGTGGGGTGCTCTTGTCTCCATGAATCCTCAGACTCAATGTCTCTGAGTACTCACCTGGAAAGGAGCCCTGGAAAAGGGAAGAACTTTTGCTATCTGTTTCCTGTCTTATCTTTCTTTCTCTGCCCCACTACCTCAATTCCTGGTTCAATTTTCCTAGTGCTAAGATTAAAGGTGGATGCCATCACCACCTGTCCCTGATTGGCATAGAACACACAGAGATCCATAGGATCTCTGCTTCCCCTGAGCTGGGATTGAGGCCATGGGTCACTTTCCCTGATTTACATGATTTGGCTCTATGAGTGACTCAGCCCTCTGGTATTTAGGGCTATTTTAATTAAATATACAATGTATCATCACAAGAAATATTTAACAAAAATTTAGAAAAAGATAAATGTCAGTGTCTTAATTACAAAATAAATCTCTAACATTTGGGGAGAAATTCTGGTAGTAATTAATTTAAACACATTTAGTTTCTTCATTAAAATACAAATTGGCATTGAATTTATGCTCAGAATACAGAAATTATTTCCTTTTTTCATCTTTACTTTTATTTCCATATTATGTCTCATATGAACTATGTCAACTCAAAGTAATACTATAAAGCATGCAAATTTTAGAGTATTTTGCTATTCTGTCATTTTTATATTTTAAACAGTGCCTTTCTATCTAATTACATAGGAACTGATTTGTTTTGTAACCTCTACTTAGAGTCAAGCTTTGTTCTCTCCACTGTGGACAGCATTCTGACATTGATTTGCTGTTCCCATTGTCTCAGAGAACACATTTCATCACAAATATTTTGTAACAGAATTATCCTCCCTTAGTCCTCCTGTCTGTAAGTGATAGTACCCTTTGGCTCTAAAAATATGTTTCTCACAGCTGATTCATAGTGTTCACTACAAAGACAGAAAGAGAACCCAGATAGCAATCCTACTAAACATAACTCATAAAACAGTCATGTCCACTTAAAAAGGCAGTGGTGACTAAAATAGAAATGGAGAAGATTGTTTCAGGAGCACTAGGTGACTATAACTGTGATGGTATTTCATTTTACATGTCATTTAGTTATATATGTCACAAAAAGTGTGTGCCTCCTTTAACAATGCCACATTGTATTTGTAACTGTATGAAATAATGCTCAGAAATGTAAGCCACAGGCTCTAAGAATAAACACAGAAAAGACAGAAAATCTATGAAATCAATAAACAAAATTACTTATAGAGTTAGTTAATGAATTAGATAAAATCAATAAATGGTGCTGAATGATATTCTTTCATATTCATAGACTGTTGCTTTATCTAGTTGTTATCAGAGAGGATTTTTCTAGAGCCATAGGAACAGGTGCAGAAACCCACAACCAGATACTATGCAGAGAGACAGAGTGTTTAAATTGGAGGTCTCAATCAGGTTCCTCCTTTGGAGCTCCAGGAATTCTATGGAGGAGGTTTAAAGAACACCAAAAGAATATGGCTCATGAAATCAACTTGGCAGGGCTTATATGGGCTCATAGAGCCTGAAACCACAAGCATTAGGCTTTCAGAGATCAAGACAGGTATTCTGCATATATGTTATGGGTGTTAGCTTGGTGGTTTTGTGGGAGTTCTTAGAGTGAGAGAAGATAATTCTCTTATTCTTTTGTCTGCTCTTGGGGCTCATTTCCTCCTACTAGGTTGCCTTGCCCAGCTTTGTTGTGATGGCATTTTGCCTTGCCTTATTGTATCTAATTTTGTTGTATTTGGTTATTGTCTTTTAGATGACTATTTTTTTCTGAAGGGAAATGGAGAGAGAGTGGGTGCAAAGGAGTGGGGAGGTCGGGGAGATCTGGCAGGTGTGGAGGGAGAGGAAATTGTGCTAGGGATGAATTGTATGAAAGAAGAATCTATTTTCTTTTTATTTATTATTATTATTATTATTAACAAAGAAGTCACACTTTCTATCCTGTATAACCTTATTCAAGGTCCTTTTCCCTCCCACCACATCAGGTCATTCTCTCTTCTTCACAACTCCCCATCCCCGCCCCCAGGCAGGCGGCAGGTGGTCCCAAGGTCCCACTGTCCCAATATTGCTTAGTTCAGTCTCCACTCCTGGCAGATCTAGTTTTCTCCCCACAACCTCAAGACTGAGTCAGGTGTTCTTTTAGGCTGAGTGGGATCAAAGGAGTCAGTCCAAGATGTTTCTGATTCCAAGCTGTTCAGTGTTTGTGGTTTGCAGCTTGGGCATGCTTTGCTTTTTTCTTGTTTGTTTTTGTTTGTTTGTTTAGAGTCCACTAATGAGTGAGTGCATCCCCTGCTTATCTTTCTGGGTTTGTGATACCTCACTCAGGAGGATATTCTCCAAATCCATCCATTTGCCTCTAAATCTTAGGATATCATTTTTCCTTACTGCTGAGTAGTACTCCATTGTGTAAATGTACCACAGTTTGTTAATCCATTCTTCAGTTGAGGGACATCTAGGTTGTTTCCAGGTTCTTGCTATTACAAATAATGCTGCTATAAACATAGTTGAACTAATGCCTTTGGAGTGCGACTATGTGTCTTTAGGATATACACCCAGAAGTGGTATTGCTGGGTCCTTGGGTAGATGTTCAACTTACAAAAAAGAAAGAAAAATTAAACTAGGGAGAGGCTAGGGAAATAGCTCAATGAGTACAGTGCTTGATATACAAACAAGGCATCCCAAGTTTGACTGTCAATCACTCATGAAACAACTAGGGAATGCAGAGACAGAAAAATGACTGTGATTCCTGGCCAGGCCATGGACTATATGCTATCATGTCAAAGGATTAAGACAGTTTCAGAAAAGCAATGTTTTTTTTTTGTTTGTTTGTTTAAAAATGCAAAACATGACATCCAGGCAATAGTAACCATCCATTCTAAGACCAAATCACAGAAATCTAAGAGAAAAATGTCAGCGTAAAACCAAACCACTACCACCAAGAAACAACAACAATAATACCAGCACTATCACCACCACCTCCAGCAACAACACACCATAGATATTGAAAGTACTAAAAATAATTTTAATAAACTACATATGAAGTAATTCAAAGTAAAATAGTAGTATAAGGTATTTTGACTAGATGACTAAAATTTAGAAGTCAAATAGGTACTGGGTATGGTGATGCATTCTGCATATATTACGTCAACTCACTTAAGAGGCCCAGGAACCTGAAGAGAATTAGGATTGAAAACCAATCTAGTAAAAAGAGAAAGAAAACCAATCTAGGATACATTGCAAAGACAGTGTTACAAAAATAACAAGTAAAGTCAAATAAAATAGAAACTGATTACCTTAGCAGTGCCAGTGATACAGGCTTAGAGCATAGAATGAGAGAGACTGAGGGAGGAAGATCGCAAGTACAAAGCATTTTTGACAAAATACCATCTTTTAAAATAAAATAACAACAAGAACAAAAAGTAACAAACAGAAAATCAGTTTGTGACTGAGGTTCTTACAACAATTCTAGAAAAACAAATTATTCAGATGGGAAACAGAATAAAGTATGATAGTATAAAAACAGTGGAAAGTAAATTGCTAAAAATATAGAAAATATTAGGAAGATGGAGAGACAGTTAAGTGGTTAAATAAAAAAAAAAAAACCTACTCCCCCCGCCAAGGACTTGACTTTGCAAGTTTCGACAGTTGACATATCCTATAATTCCAATGTTGCTGCCCTTAATGGACAAACGCCCTGATGTGCATATGCCCACACATACTATTATACTTAATTAAAAATAAAAGAGTAAGTCTTTAAAAGCAAGTAATAGATATTACACAATTATTACAAGTAGAATGGGGATCCATGCTATTGATAATATGAAAAGTGGGGTATAGATTTTTGTTTATATTACAATATTTTTTAATTTAAAATTTTTTCCTTACTCACTACTACTATTCCTGTTCCCTCCTTTCCTCCTAGGTCTCCCTCAGACTCCCCCTACCATAACTCCCTAATCATTCATCAGAGAGGGCAAAGAATCCCAAGGTGAGTCTGTTTAGTCTGGCATATCCAGTTGAGATAGGTCAGAGTCCCTCCCCTCAGTATTACCCCAGATGAGTAATTTTTTCCTGTATAGACAGTGGCTTCTGAGAAGACAGTTGATGCACCAGGAATAAACTCTGGTCAGACTGCAAGAGGCTCCACAAACTGCCCATGCCTTTTGACTGCCATCTACTTTTGGAAGGATTAGTTTCTTAGTTTCTTTCCCTAAAGGTTCGTCTGCTGTCATTTTAGAGTCAATAAGCTCCCAATAGTTCAGGTCAGACATCTCTGTATGTCTCCTGCTTATAATCCTGATCCCTTTGCTCATGTAATCTCTGCTTCTTCTCTTTAGCTGGACCAGGAGCTGTTCCCAGTACTTAGCTATGGATCTCTGCTTCTGTCTACATCAGTTGCTGGATGAGGATTCTATAATAACAATTAGAAAGGACATTAATTTGATTAAAGTGGAAGTCCTGTTTAGGTACACTCTCCACTATTGCTTGAAATCCTAGGCAGGAACATCTTACGGATTCTTGGATGTTTCCCTAGCACCTGCTTTTTCTCTAACCCCATAATGGCTTCCTCTATCTATCTATCTATCTATCTATCTCTCATCTCTACCCCTCTCTCTATATATATATTATATATAATATATATGTATTATTGAGGGACTCATGAATATCTCTCTTAAGTTCCTCCTGTTACATAGCTGTTCAGGGTTTCTGTATTGCTGTCTGGTTATCCTTTAAAATCACACATGATATGGGAATGTAGATAACAGAATGTACATACTATATCTATCTTTTGGTCTGTGTTACCTCACTCAGGATGATAATCTCCAGATCCATTCATTTGCCTGTAAATTTCAGGATGTAATTTTTTTCCTGCTAAGTAGTACTTCATTGTGTAAATGTATGACAATGTATGTTAATCCATTCTTCAGTTGAGAAACATCTAGGTTGTTTCCATGTTCTGACTATTACAAATAATGCTGCTATGAATATATTTGAGCTAATGCTCTTGGGGTAAGAATGTGCCTAAAGTCCATTCTTTTGGATATTTGCCCAAAAGTGGTATTGCTGGATCATTGGGGAACTTGATTCCCAGTTTTCTGAGAAAATTCCATACTGATTTCCAAGCTCACTGCACCAGCATACATGTTCACCAGCAATTAAAAAAAGTGTTCTCCTTGGTTTACATTTCCTCCAGCATAGATTGCCATCTGTGTTTATGATTTTAGCCATTCTGACATGTGTAAGATGGTATCTCAAAGTTGTTTTAATTTGCATTTCTCTGATGGCTAAGGATGTTGAGTAATTCTTTAAATGCCTTACAATTATTTGAAATTCTTCTGTTGAGAATTCCTTATTTAACTCTGAACCCCAGTTTTTAATTGGATTATTTCTTTTTTGACCTCTAATTTTTTTAGTTCCTTATATATTTTAGAGATCAGTCTTCTGTCACATGTAGGTTGGATGAAGATACTTTTCCGATTATGTAGGCTGTCATTTTGTCTTATTGACTGTGTCCTTTTCTTTACAGAAGCTTCTCAATTTAAGGAGGTCCCATTTATTAATTGTTGTTTTTAGTGTCTGTTCTTCTGGTGTTATGTTTATGAAGTAAGTGGTCACTGTGTCAATGTGTTGGAGGGTATTGCCCACTTTTTTTCTATCAAGTTCATTGTAAGTGGGTTTATGTTGAGGTCTTTGATCCACTTGAAATTGAGTTTTGTGCAGGGTAATAGATATGGATCTATATGCATTCTTCTACATACTGACATCAAGTTATGCAACTACCAATTGATGAAGATACTATCTTTTTTCCATTGTGTAATATTGGCCTCTTTGTCAAAAATCAGATGTTCACAGGTGTGTGAATTAAGGTCAGGGTCTGTAATTTGATTCCATTAACCCACAAGTCTGTTTTTATGTCAGTACCAAGCTGTTTTTATTACTGTAGCTCTATAATGGAACTTGAAGTCAGGAATGATAATGCCTCCTGAAGTTATATTATTGAACATAATTTTTGGCAATCCTTGGTTTTTTGTTTTTCCATATGAAATAGAGTGTTGTTCTTTCAAAGACTATGAAGAATTGTGTTGGTATATTAATGGAGATTGCATTGAATCTGTAGACTGCTTTTGGTAAGATTGCCATTTTTATTATGCTCATCTTACCTATCCAAGAGCACAGGAGATCTTTCCATTGTCTGTTATCTTCTTCAATTCTTTTCTTCACTGACCTAAAGTTCTTGTACTTCTGCAAGGTCAAGGCCACAGTCAATAAGACAAAACAACAGTTTACATAATGGGAAAATACTTTCACCCTACATGTGACAAAGTATTGATCTCTAAAATATATAGAGAACTCAAAAACTAGTGCCCAAAGTCCTAAATAACCCACCTAAAAAATGGGGTTTAGAACTAAAATGGTAATTTTCAGCATAATTACAAATGGCTGAAAGGTACTTGAAAAAGTGCTCCACATCTTTAGCCATCAGAGAAATGCAAATCAAAACATCTTACACCTGTCAGAATGGCTAAGATTAAAAAGAGAGATGACAGTCTATGCTAGAGAGGATTTGAAGTAAGGGGAACACTTCTCCATTGTTGGTTGTAGTGTAAATTTGTTCAGCCACTCTGGAATGTCCTCTGATGTTTCTTGGCCATTGGAAATTTTTCCTGTATTCCTGATAAAAAGCCTTTCCAGGGCTTTTTATCATGATAGAGTGTTGCAGTTTGTCAAAGGCTTTTCCTGCATCTATTGAGATGATCATGTGTTTTTTCTTCCAATTCGTTTATATGATGGATGGCATTCATAGTTTTTCGTATGTTAAACCATCCCTGCATCTTCGGGATGAAGCCTACTTGATAGTAATGGATGATTTTTTTTTTTTTTGATATGTTATTGGATTCAGTTTGTCCAAATTTTTTGAGAATTTTTGCATTAATGTTCATGAGGAAAAGTGGTCTGTAATTCTTTCTTTGTTGCGTCTTTGAATATCTTCGGTATTAGGGTTAGTGTGGCCTCATATAAAGAGTTTGGCAATATTCTTTTATTTTCTAGTCTATGGAACAGTTGGAGGAGTAGTGGTATTAGTACTTTGGATGGTTGGTAGAATTCTGCACTGAAACAATCTGAGCCTGGGCATTTTTTTATTTGGGAGACTTTTAATGACAGCTTCAATTTCCTTTGGGTTTATAGGTTTGTTTAGGTCTTTAATCTGTTCTTCATTTAATTTTTGTAAGTGGTACATTTCCATAAAGAAGTCCATTTCTTCTAGGTTTTCCATTTTTGTGAAGTGTAGATTTTTCAAAATATGACAAGATAATTCTCTGGATTTCCTTTTCTTTTCTGATTTTGTTAATTTGGATATTCTCTCTCTCTCTATCTCTCTCTCTGCTTTTTGATTAGTTTGGATATGGGTTTTTCTATCTTGTTGACTTTCTCAAAGAACTAATTCTTTGATTCCTTGATTCTTTGTATTGTTCTTTTTGTTTCAATTGTATTGATTTCAGCTCCAAGTTTGAATATTTTCTGCCATCTACTCCTTCCATATGAGTTTGCTTATAATTGTTCTAGGGCTTTCAGCTGTGCTATTTAGTTCTCTTGTTTGGGATTTCTCTAGAGTTTTTATATACACATCTAGCACTATAAATTTTCCTCTTAAGACTGTTTCCCATCAGTTTGGGTATATTGTGGATTCATTGTTAAACTCTAGGAAGTCTTTCATTTCTTTCTTAATTTCTTCCTTGACCCAGAGGCTGTTCAGTTGAGTGATGTTTGGTTTCCATGAGTTGGTAGGCTTTCTGTGATTTTTGATGTTGAACTCTAACTTTAGACCATGGTGATCTGATATGGTACAATGAGTTATAACCATTTTATTTTGTATCTGTTGATATTTGCTTTATGACGTAGTATATGGACAATTTTAGAAAAAAGTTCCATGGTGTGCTGAGAAATATGTATATTACTTTTTGTTTGGGTAGAGGGTTCAGTATATATCAACTAAGTCCATTTGGGTCATAACTTCTGCTAGAACCCTTATTTTTCTGTTGAGCTTCTTTCTGCTTAACCTATCCAAGAGTGAAAGTGGGGTATTGAAGTCTCCCACTATTAGTATGCCAGGTTTGATATGAAGTTTAAGCTTTAAAAGTGTTTCTTTTACATATATAGGGGCCCTTGTGTTAAGGGCATAGATATTTAGGACTGATACTTTGTCTTGATGAATTTTTCCTGAGATGAATGAATAGTATCCACCTTGGTCTCTTTTTATGATTTTAGTTTAAATTCTATTTTGTTAGATGTTAGAATGGCTACACCAGCTTGTTTTCTAGGCCATTTGATTGGAAAGTCTTTTTCCAAGCCTTTACTCTGAGCTTGTTTCTATCTTTGAAGTTGAGGTGTATTTCTTGTATGGAACAGAAGGATGGCTTCTGTATTTGTATTCATCTTCCTAGGGTGTATCTTTTTATAGGTGAATTGAGTCCATTTATATTTAGGGATATTAGCAACCAATGATTGTTATTTCCTGTTATTTTTGTGATAGTTTGTATTTCCTTTTTTTAGGGGGTTATTTTTCTGTGGGCTTATCAATTGTTTGTGGTTACATGTGAGTTTCTGGATTTCTTATGTTGGAGTTTTTCATCTAGGCCTTTTTGTAGAGCTGGATTTGTGGCAGGTAGTGTTTAAATATGGTTTTGTTGTGAAATATCTTGTTTATTTCATATATGTTGATTGATTGTTTTGCTGCGTAGAGTTGTCTCGGTTGACATCGATTCACTTTTAGTGTCTGTATAATGTCTGACCAGGACCTTCTTGTTTTCATTGAATGGCTGGGTGTTATTCTTATGGGTCTACCTTTATAAGTGTTTTGGCCTATTTCCTTTGTTGCTCTTAGTATTTTACTTTATTCTGTAGTTTTAGTGACTTGATTATTTTATGGTGAGCACACTTTTTGTGAGGGTCTCGTCTATTTGGTATTCTGTAGGCTTCCTGAATTTTCATAGCCATTTCCTTCTTTAGGTTGAGAAATTTTCTGTTATGATTTTTTGAATATATTTTCCATGCCTTTGAACTGGTGTTCTCCTTCTTTGGTTCCAAATTACTCTCAGGTTTGACCTTTTCATGATATTTCAGATTTTGTGTTATGACTTTTTTGGTTTTAGTGTTGTCATTAACTCATGTGTCTATTTCCACTATTGAGTCTTCTACTCCAGAGATTCTCTTTTCCATCTCTTAGATTCTGTTGGTTATGCTTGAATCTGTGGTTCCAGGTTTTTTCTTCAGATTTTCTATTTCTAGCTTTGTGTCAGTTTGGCCCTTTTTTATTGCTTCTATTTCAATTTTTAATTCCTGGAGTGCTTGTTTTAACTCTTTGTTTTCTTTTTCTTCATTTTCTTTCAGGAATTTGTTTATCTCTTTCAACTTTTTTGTTTGTATTTTCTTCTATTTCTTTAAGAGAGTTTTTAATATGCTCTTTTAAGGTTTCTATTAGCTTCATAATGCTGTTTTTAAGGTCATTTCCTTCTGTTTCCTCTTCATTGTTATATTCAGGTTTTGAATATAACAATATAGAACTACTTATTCTGGTTGTGTCTTGTCGATCTTTGCATTGTATGATTTTCTGCACTGATGTCTGTCCATTGTTTCTTCAATTCATTCTTGGTCAGCTCTTGGTCAGCTTTTAGTTAGTTGTCATTTGGGGGTTCTTAGTCAGTTGAGTATCCAGAGCATCAGCTGATACTGTGCAGTTTCAGGTTTGGGCAGGGGGTGGCCCATGGTGGGTGTGTTTTGTCTCCAGTCTGGGGTTCAGAGAGCAGAAGTCTCTCTTTGCCTGAAGGAGGGATGACCCTCACTTCTCATCTCTCAGCTGTGCCATTTATCATATTCTTTTAGTCCTTCAAATCCCTACAGATCTTCTTTTCCAAAATGGAATCTCTAATATTTTTCCTTTCAGGATATACATAAAAAAATAGATAACTGTAAGATATAATATTCAAAATTTATTTATAATACAATAGTCTTAATCTGGTCTTCACAAAATATTTATGTGAAAAAATGCTTCTACATTAAAAAAGTCATTGATAAAAATCAAAATTAATGTTCCATATATAATCTTCTATATATGATTTTAATATAGAAAAAAGAATGGCATATATTATTTTATAACTAATATATTTTCTATTTACTGTTATTTGATTTTGAGAACTGAGTTCCAGAAACACAGAATAATTTTATACAATTATTGTGGCTATGTTCATCCCCCCAGTTTTATTTCTTCCTTTCTTTCCTTTATATTTCTTTTTTCTCACAAAAATATTTTTATTTGAATATGTCATGTTATAAGGCATATCTTTATAATTGCCTTGACATTTAAAAATGATTATTTAGTCTTCTCTTTTCCTCATTTTTTATTAATTCTTTGAGAATTTTCTACAATGTATTAAATGTTCCTATTTTTTTCTTACCTATTCAACTCTGTATCCTCTAATTTTCTCAGAAAAACCCCATCAAACTCAATTTGTGCTGCCTATAAACTCTTGGTTGTAAAGCTTTACTCTATTCCTCTCCCAAGAGCAATCAAGTGTCACTATTTCTTTAGAGATCAATAGAACTATATGGCTCTCCCATCCATGCTGAGTTTTTGTATACCTTGAGCTTGCATATATGTTTTACTCATACTATCTCAATCACTGTAAGTTCATATTAATAGCTATCTTGTTGCTCCCAGAAATCATTTTATGGCTTTTTCAGTCTTTCTTTGTATACTGCTTCAGTGATCTCTGAGCTGTGGGAGAAAGGGGTATGATCAAAATGTTATATTTATAACTGAGCTCTTTATGCTCTATCATTCTGTGCACCTTGACCACTTATGAATTCTTATATTAATTATTACCTACTACTCAAAGAAACTTCTCTGATGAAGATAGAAAGATAAAGTAATTTATGGGTATAATGACTAGTCTTCAATAATCAGTTTAATCCTATGTGCATTCATCAGAGTATAAGTAATTGATTCCACTGTTGCAGCATTATCATGTCTATCTAGGCAGCTCTTTATTATAGCACACAGAGGTTCACAGCTGAGCAGGAATTATGGTTACTTTTATCCTCTGGTATTGTGTAAAACACTATGAAAGCTAGCCAATATGGATCATATTTTTCTACCAGTACCAGCTTGATTTATCCATGTTCTGTCAGCTAAGTTTGTGGTATCCTTAGCATTGAGGGCTTACCATCAAGTTCTGAGGTAACCAAGAGCAATGCTGCAATGTTTGGAAGTCCGCAGAACATCAATGATGACTACAAAAAAGGTAACTGATTCTTAACAAGGGCTTTAAATATTTTAATCTGCAGTGTCTAGTCAAGATATTGTTACTCATTATGGTGTAACTCCAAATAAACTTTTAAAATATGTATTGATTATATTTTTTATTTTTTATAAAATAAAGTTCTTTTCTCTATGTACACCCTGCACTTCCACCCTTCCCCTTCCCAGTCCCTCTCTGTTAGCCAACAGCATCCCTCCTCTGCATCTCCTCCCCAAAAAGGGCAAGAAGTCCTAAGGTGGATCAGCTCAACCTCCACTCCAGGCAGGACTGATTTCTTCATCCTAATGTCATGACTAAGTTAGGTGTTCCTCTGGAGAGAATGGGCTCTGAAGTGCCAGTCCACACATAGAAACACAGTCTGAAGCTTTCTCTCAAGGCTCCAAATAGTGGACATGTCAGTGGATATCTGCCTATCCTTGGAGGGCCTAGTTACTTTTCTTGATGGTTCCCCAGTGACTGTTCTTGATTCAGTTAGTTCTCTAAAAATCCAGCCAGCCTCCACTGTAAGAATTTTACTTATAAGCCCTATCCCCATGCTCATATGGACTCTTTTCCCCTGTTCTCAGCTGGACTGGAGCTCAGCCCAGTGTTCAGCCATGTATCTGTGCCTCTACCTCTATTCATTGTTGGGTATAAGTTCTGTGATATCACTTGAGGTGTCTATTAATTTGATTATAGGGGAACTCCTGTCTAGGCAACAGCTTTACTATTGGTTGGAGACCTAGCCAGTAACATCATATGAGTTCTAGTAGGTGACCCTAGCACCTGGTCTTTTTCCAACCCCACATTGTCTCCTTTTAGTAAGATTGCCATCTATTTTTTTCTCCCTTCCTTTTGCTCCTCTCACTCAATCATATCTTTTTCTCATGATTTGTTCCCACACATTCTTGTTTGTGGCCCCTTATGCTCCCAATTAGCTAGGAAGATCTCTATTTTCTCTTCCTAGAAAATCCCTGAATGTCTGTCCTAAGATCTTTCTGATTCCAAGCTTTTCGAAGGATATTCTCTAAATTCATCCATTTGCCTGAAAACTTTAGAATGTCTTTTTTTTTTTTCTGCTGAGTAGTACTCCATTGTGTAGATATACCACAATTTGGTAACCCATTTTTCAGTTTAGGGGCATCTAAGTTGTTTCCAGGTTCTTGCTGTTATAAACAATGATGCTATGAACATATTCACGCTAATGCCTTTGGAGTATGAATGTGTGTGCTTTGAGTATATGTCCAATAGTGGTATTGCTCGGTACTTGGGGATATTGATTCCCAGTTTTCTGAGGAATTGCCATACTGCATTCCATAGTGGCTGTATAAGTTAACATTCTCACCACCAATGAAGGAGTGTTCCCCTTGTTCTGCATCCTCTCCAGCATAGCTTCTCTGTTTTTTTTTTTTTTTTTTTTTTTTATCTTAGCCATTCAGACAGACATAAGGGAGTATCTCAAAGTTGTTTGATTTGCATTTCTCTGATGGCTAAAGATGTTGAGCACTTTTTTATGCCATTTGTAATTCTTCTGTTGAGAATTCCCTTTTTAGTTTTGAACCATATTTTTTAATTTGCTTTTTTTTGAAAAAAACTGTGAATGTCATCCATCATATAAAAAAAATTGAAGGAAAAAAACCACATGATCATCTCACTAGATGCAAAAAAAAGAGCCTTTGACAATATCCAATGCATCTTCATGATAAAACCCTGGAGAGGTCAGTAATACAGAGAAAATACCTAAATATAATAAAGGTGATATACAGCAAGCTGACAACCAACATCAAACTAAATGGGCAAAAACTCAAAGAAATCCCACTAAAATCAGAAAGAAGAGAGGGATGTCCTCTCTCTCCTTATCTATTCAATATAGTTATCCAAGTTCTAGCTAAAACAATAAGAGAACAAATGGAGATTAAGGGGATACAAATCAGAAAAGAATAAGTCAAGCCATCTCTACTTGTAGATGATGTAATTGTTTAGATGAGTGATCCCTAAAATTCTACCAGGGAACTCCTGCAGTGCATAAACACCATCAGCAATATAGCATGGTTCAGATCAACTCAAAAAAATTAAAAGCTCTCCTATACACTACAGATAAAAGGGCTGAGAAATATGACATACATCACCCCTTATAATAGGTGCAAATAGTATTAAATATCTTGGTATAACTAAACAAAAAAGTAGCAGGCCTCTTTGACAAAAACTTTAAGTAACTGGAGGAAAAAATTAAAGATATCAGAAAATGAAAAGATTTCCCATGCTCCTGGATAGGTAGAATCAACACAATAAAATGGATATTTTACCAAAAGCAATTTAAAGATTTAATGCAATACTCATCAAAATCCCAACACAATTTTTTATAGACCTTGAAGGAACAATACTCAATTTCATATTGAATAACAGGAAAGCTAGGATTGCCAAAACAATCCTTCTCAACAAAAGAACCTCAGGAGGTATCACCATCCCTGACTTCAATAGAACTATAGTAATAAAAACAGCCCAGTATCTGACATAAAAATAGACTTGTAGGTCAATAGAATTCAACCAAAGACCCTGAATTTACCCACACACCTATGAACACCAGATCTTTGACTAGAGGCCAAAAATACCCAATGAAAAAAAAAGATAGTATCTTCAACAAATGGAGTTGGCATAACTGGATGGTAGAATGTGGAAGGATGGAAATAGATCGAAACCTATCACCCTTCACAAAACTTAAATCCAAGCGGATCAAAGACCTCAACTTAAACCTAGCAACACTGAACTTGACACAAAAGAAAGTGGAAAAGACCCTCCAACACATTGGCATAGGTGACCACTTCCTAAATATAACACCAGTAGTACTGACACTAAGAACAACAATTAGTAAGTGGGACCTCTTGAAACTGAGAAGTTTCTGTAAAGCCAAGGATACAGTCAATAAGACAAAAATACATGCTACAGAATGGGAAAAAGATTTTCACCAACCCTACAAGTGACAGAGGACTGATTTCCAAAATATATGGAAAACTCAAGAAACTAGAGCCCAAAATATGTATTGTATATACTTTAGTACTTTTCTACAGTAATAAGTTACTATATGACTTTTTCTGAAGCTTTCCAATGTGTTGATTTTCTTTCTCTGTGTTCTCTTACCAGATTCTCCATTCTCACTCATACCTGTCTCTTTTTTCCACCATGAGCTTATATACGACTGGATTTTCTGTCACTTGCCTGGAAATTTTGCCAAGCATGACGACCTACTAATTTTCTCACCTGTATATTTAGTTCAAAAAGAATACACATATCATTCAAATTAATCTAATCAATGTATTATCTATAGCTCAACAATAATACACTAAGGTTGACACAATGTACTTTCTAACATATGATAGACTAAAGTGTTCTAAGACAGGAAATCCTCTATGCATCAAGAAAAGGCTTCAGCCATTGTCCCCTTTCCAGTCAGCTGTCTCTAGCTATGTCATTATTGACTGCATGTAGACCTTTTATTCAGCTTGGAATCTAAGGTAAAGAACAAAGATAAAGGTAAAGCTAGAAAAGAAAGAGGATCATCGCTACCCACAAGTTGTACCCACTCAACTAATTCACAAAATGCCTAGACAATACAGTCTTTACCACAATGACTACAAAATTGAACTAAAAAAAGTAAAGAACAATACTTTTTCATAACAGTGTAGGGAATATTTTTTTCTGATTTTTTTGATGATATATTTTTAGTGAACCGTTGTAGCAAGATTACTACAAGAATGGACATAGACCCAAGAGGACACTAACAGAAACTCAATTTGCAAAGCAAAATTGAGATTTAGGGCAAACAAAAAAGTGATAGCAAACTGAAATAAAAAAATCAGCATAATACCAGAGTTCATTGAGACTACATATCATAAATTGAAGCTGTCATATAGTGGCTGCTTGAAGCAGATGGTACAGACAAAGGTAGAATTCTACACAGGGCTCCAGTAGCTCATAGGGAAGTGTTTACACATAAATCTGCCCCTCCCCCACTGCAAGCACCTTCTGGGAAGAAGCCACATCTTACTCAGCTGACTAAGACTCATTATGCAGATTGTCTTAAATATAGTAACACAGTCCCCTGAGTGCATAACTCAATTGTGCCGAAGCAAAGGTCAGGAAAATCAGCCTTCATAGATGTGAGAAAAATATTTCCATTCAGATTGCAGCTGTGCACATGACTTCAATAAAACATGCTTACTTCTCATAAAAGAAGGATAAGAAAAGACTGTTAAGCTGTTACTGTAATTATTTCACCAGGAAATTGATAACCCAAAAGAACTCATTTGTGAGTATGCTGAAGAGTTCTGCATAGCAAATTAAATCGCTTTTCAGTGAGATCATTACTGCAAGCAAATATAAAACTGTCAGCACATTATTTTTAGAGACTTCAATTCCTTTGAAATGTCAACCTAAACAAAAAAGAATTCTGTAAAAACTTAGGCTTAATGTTCACAATTTCTACTTATTCATTCATTAGTGTAACAAGTGTTTTATGTATCTAATGTTGTCCATGTTTGGTCAATTATTTCTCTTAAATAGTAAAACTTAATTTCCACAAACTTAAGATGAACATGCAACAGCTGTATCTCCCACTGAAGATCACCAGTGTCTCAAATGTTTGAAAAATTGCATGAGATACAACTTGTAGAGATTTCTCAGAATGAATGGAATATAGCTCAAAAATAAACAAGTTGTCTCTACGTATTTCCTTGCTGAGAAAGCAGCAGCAGGAGGATCAACTGAAAGGTGTATATTGTTATACAATTAATATAATATTTCTAGTACTTCCTGCATATTTCATTGGTTGTCAAACAGGGAGGGAGTCTGTGGTAAGATTTTCTAAATAACTTAGAGATTAATATTCTAAGCTTAAATTCAGCCCATTGACATTAACAGTTAAATCTCTATATAATCTCAGTATGTGCTTGTTTTTAAAGATATTGAAATGATCTGGCTTATAAAAATAACATAAACCACCATGCTTGTAGGATAAGCAAGCTATACAAAGTGTGAGAAGCAGAATCTTCTTACTTTTTTTATGTACAAGAACATCTTTTCAAGTTACATATTTGATTATTCAGTTTTACAATATTATGCCTTATAAGACTAATTATAATAGTGAAAAGAAACCTAACACTAAATAAAACTAAAAAATATACTAAACCTCATATTCTCTTCTTTTTAAAATTTTTTCTTTTATTTTTTTGTGATAGATCTTTGTGTAGATAGATCTACTTTTCCTTTGTCTTTTAAAATTGTATTTCTTGGCTTCTGTCTTTACCTTCAATGCAAGTGTTTTCCCAGTTCTGAGATTTCTCATTCCTTTTCTTGCACCACTTTAATCGTGGCTGCCTTTACAGTTGCTTACCGTAGGGTGATATCTGCTTTTACAATGGATAAATACACTGCATTCCTTTCAGAGTGTGTTCTCTTCTCAAAGTGCACTCGTGTTTCTCCCATGACTGCCTCCCTCTGCAGCTTTCTCTCTCTTCTCTCCTCCAGGAAAATAGTCACACCTATGGAGGTTCTATTATTTTGACCATCATTGCTCAAATTTTCTTTCAGTGACTTTGTTCTTAATTCTTTCAGTATTTATCAAGGTCTCATGATTTTATTTTTTTTAATATTTCATGTATTCCATCTTATTCAGATGACTTCATTTTTTTTGTCATCACAGTATAGAAACTTTAGCCACATGAATAAATATTAAATATTTGTAAAAAAAAAAAAACAGAGGAAATCACTGAGATATGGGAAAACAATTTTATCTGTGAAGTAAACAATAATTAGTGTCTCACACATAACTTCATTCATTTTCAGTTCAGAATACTGGATTTATAGGACTTCCTTTATAACAATTAATTCTTTTTGATGACAATAGGAATTTGCTGGTATCTTTTGAAATAGAACAAGTTCTATAAGGCTGAGATTTTTGCCTTGTTTTGAATCATCTTAATTTTCCTGTATTTATTATATAATGATGTAACTGATAATACAAGCCTATAATAAGCAGATATCTAATATATTTCACTATCTATATATCTGAGAAGGTAAATTAAATATAGAATCATGAATCAGAAAGTGATTCCTGCCACCCCCTCATTGTAAAATTTGTGAAAGCTACTGAACATATCCTGAAACTATCAGTGTCTACTGTCAGATAATTATCTCTTTTGTTAACTTTAAATTTAGTGGAGTAAAAAGTAACAGGTATCACTATAATTCCAGTTATTCATTGTGTTTCTGTAACAAAGACCAAATAAAAACATATGTCACAACTTAGTCTTTTCCTCAAAGAAATGAACTATGAAACCTCTCTTTTAACCTCATGATGAACAAGCATGTCTTTGTTCAACTATTGATAGAAAGATCTAGATTCTGCCCACACTTTAGAACACTAGAAAATTCTATGGTTTTGCAATAAATTACCACAAATAATTGTGCAGTTATTGCAAAATAATATTGATTACCTCAATTATTACACTTAATGACTCTAAAATCCTCAATATCAGCCAGTTATGGCTGACCTTAATATCTTTCTGTCTCTTTCAATATGTCTCTGTATCTATCATCTATCTATCTATCTATCTATCATCTATCTATCTATCTATCTATCTATCTATCTATCTATCATCTATTTCAGCATTTCAGTGTAGCACCTGTAGATATGGATTGACTTTAAATTATAAAACAATAATCATTCAATATATGAACAACTTTCTTTTTTATTATATATTTTTTATTTAAAAAGGTTTTTCTTCCATGTATAACCCTATACACCCTCCCTTCTCTCCTCCTAATCCCTCCCAGACCACCTCAGCCTCCCTTGGCCTTATCTTCCCATCCATTCCTCAAGGAGGGCAAGGAGTCCCAAGTGGGTCAGTACAGTCTGGTGTATCCATTTGCAGTAGGTCTGATTTCCTTATCCCAATATTAGAGTTGGGTTAGGTGTTCCTCTGCAGGGAATGGGCTCCAAAATGACAGTTTATGCATAGGAACATAGTCTGATCCTACGCCACGAAGTTCAACATACTGCCCATGCCATTTGACAGTCATCTAACTTTGAATGGTTTAGCTTTTTCCCTCCAAAGATTGCCCAGTTGCTTCTTGTTTTTCCCAAAGATTCCTCAGTGACTTTTCTTTTTTTTTTATTCAGTGAGCTTTCAAAATTTCCAGACAGCCATCTCTGTGGGACTTCTCTTCATAATCTATATCTCTTTACTCATATACACTCTCCTTTCTCTCTTTAGCTAGACCAGGAGCTTGACATGCTGGTCTATTCATTGCTGGATGAAGGTTCTATAATGACAATCAGGGTGGTCATTCATTTGCTTATGGGAGAAGTCCTGTTTAGGCTTCCCCTCCACTATTGGTTGGAGTTCTAGTCATGGGACATCCTGTGAGTTCTTGGAGGTTTCCCAAGGACTGGGTGCTCTTTCAAGCACACAGTCACTACCTGTCATGATCCCAAATTGCTTAGGAGACTTTGTCTATTTTCTTTTTCTAGGGGGAATCTCTGGAGGTCTCTATTAAGTTTCTTTGAATTCCAAGCTATTTAAGGGTTGCAGTTTGCAGCATGGATATCCTTTGCTTTTTGTGTAAAATCCACTTATGAGTGAGTCCATCTCATGCCTCTATTTCTGGACCTGTGTTACTTCACTTAGCAGAATATTCTCCAAATCCATCCATTTGCCTGCCACATAATGGTATTGCTGGGTCCTTTGGAAGATTGATTTCTAGTTTTTTAAGGAACTGCCATACTGCTTTCCAAAGTGACTGTACAATTTCACACTCCCACCAACAATGAAAATGTGTTCCCCCTGCTCTGCATCCTCTCCAGCATAGACTGTTATATGTGTTTTTGGTCTTAGCAATTCTGACAGGTGTAAGATGGTATCTCAAAGTTGTTTTGATTTGCATTTCTCTGATGGCTAAAGATGTTGAGTACTTTTTAAAGTGCTTTTCAGCCATTTGTAATTCTTCTGTTGAGAATTTTCTTTATAGCGCTGCACCTCATTTTATTATTATTATTATTGTTATGAACAAAGAAGTCACACTTTCTATCCTTGTATATCCTTATTCAAGGTCCCTTCCCCCTCCCATCACATCAGGTCATTCTCTCTTCTCCATAACTCCCCACCCCCTCTCTGGACAGGCAGCAAGCAGTCCCAAGGTCCCGCTGGCCCACTGTTGCTTAGTTCAGCCTCCACTCCTGGCAGATCCACACAATGGAGTACCATGCAGCACTAAGAAAAAATTATATCCTAAAATTTTCAGGCAAATGGATGGATTTGGAGAATATTCTCCTGAGAGAGTTATCACAAACCCAGAAAGATAATCAGGGGATGTACTCACTCATTAGTGGACTCTAAACAAACCAACAAACCAACAAGATAAAAGCAAAGCATGCCTAAGCTGCAAACCACAACCACTTGCGATCAGAAACACCTTGGACTGACTCCTTGGATCCCACTCCCCCTAGAGGAACAACTGACTCAGTGTTGAGGTTGTGGGGAGAATACTAGATCTGCCAGGAGTGGTGACTGAACTATTTCCCACTTTCTTTCTATCAAGTTTAGTGTAGCTGGGTATGTTGAGGGCTTTGATTCACTTGGATTGGAGGTTTGTGCAGTGTGATAGATATGGAACTATCTTCCTTTTTCTATATACTACCATCTAGTTATGTCAGTGCCATTTGTTGAAGACATTATCTTTTTTCTAATGTATATTTTTGGTTTCTTCATCAAAAAATTAGGTGTTCATAGGTGTGTGGATTAAAATTGAATTCAATTGGGGTGTCCAATTGAATTTCATTGATCCACAAGTCTAGTTTTATGCCAGTACCAGGCTGTTTTTTATTACTGTTGTTCTATGGTATAATTTGAATTCAGAAATGGTGATGCTTCTTGAAGTTCTTTTATTGAGCAAGATTGTTGTGGCTATCCTCGGTTTCCTGCTATTACATATGAGCTGAGTATTGTTCTTTCAAGGTCTAGAAAAATGGTGTTGGGATTTTGATAGGAAATGTATTGAATTTGTAGATTGCTTTTGGTAAGATTGCCATTTTTACTATGTTGATTCCACTTTTCTAGGAGCATGGGAGATATTTCCATTTTCTGATATTATCTCCAATTTCTTTCTTCAGTGACTTAAACTTTTGTCAAACAGGTCTGCTACTTCTTTGGTTAGAGTTATGCCGAGATATTTAATGCTATTTGCAGCTATTGTAAAGAGTGATGTTTCCCTTATTTCTTTTTCAGCCATTATATCCTTAGTGTATAGAAGGGCTATTGATTTTTTTGAGTTAATTTTGTACCCTGCTACATTCCTGAAGGTGTTTATAGCTGTAGAAGTTCCCTGGTAGAATTTTGTGGGTCACTTATTATACAATCATATTATTTGCAAATAGAGATAGTTTGACCTCTTCCTTTCCTATTTGTATCCACTTCATATCCTTTTGTTCTCTTATTGCTTTAGTTAAAATGTTGAGAACTATATTGAATAGATAAGGAGAGAGAGGACAGCCTTATCTTGTTTATGATTTCAGTGGGATTGCCTTGATTTTTTTTCCACTTAGTTTGATGTTGGCTATTGGCTTGTTGTATATTACCTTTATCACATATCACATTTAGGTATTTTTCCTATATTCTTGATCTCTCCAGTACTTTAATATGATGGAGGGCTGAATTTTGTCAAAGGCTATTTCAACATCTAAGGAGATGATAATGTGTGTTTTTTTCTTTTACATTGTTTATTTGATGGATGACATTTACAGGGTTTTTTGTTTGTTTGTATGTGTGTGTGTGTGTGTGTGTGTGTGTGTGTGTGTGTGTGTGTTAAGCCATTCCTGCATCTCTTGTATAAAGCCTACTTGATCATGGTGAATAATTTTTTTGAGATGTTGTTGAATTTGTTTTGCCAGTATTTTATTATTTTTGTTTCAATGTTTACAAGGGAGATTGGTATGTAATTCTCTTTCTTTGTTGCACTTCAGTGGCTTGAATATCAGGGTGATTGTAGCCTCATAAAAGGAGTTTGTCAGTGTTCTAGTGATAGGATGATAGGTCTGTCTTCATAGGTAACTTGGCCTTTTCCCTTTTCAGTTCTTAGTATTTTTTTTTTTGTTGTTCTGTAGATCTAGTGAGTTGATTATTAAATGGTGAGCAGGCTTTTCCTGGGGGTCTAGTCTATTTGGAGTTCTGTAAACTTCTGTCTTCATAGGCATTTCCTTCTCTAGAGTGGGTAAGTTTTCTTCTATAATTTTGTTGGATATATTTTTTGTGCCTTTGAGTTGGTGCTCTTCTCCTTCAATTCTGATTATTCTCAGATTTGGTTTTTTCATACTATCCTATATTCCCTGGATGTTTTGTGTTATGATATGTTTGGTTTTATTGTTTTCTTTGACTGACATCTATTTCTACGATTGAATCTTCCACTTCAGACAGTCTTTCTTCCATTTCTTGCATTCTGCTGGTTATGCTTACATCTGTTTTTCTGTTTCATTTGTTCATGTTTTCTATTTCCAGCATTGCCTCAGTTTGTGCCCTTTTTCATTGCTTCTATTTCATGTTTTAATTTCTGAGATGTTTCCTTCACTTGTTTGTTTTCTTTTTCTTGGTTTTATTTGTTTTATTTTAGGGGTTTATTAATTTCTTCTGATCTTTTGTTTGTATTTTCTTCTATTTCTTTAAGGGATTTTTGATAGCCTTTTTTAAAGGCTTCTATTATTGTCATAAAGATTTTTTTAAGGTTGTTTCCTACTGCTTCCTTTACATTGATATGCTCAAGTCTTTATCCTGTAGAACCTCCAGATTCTTCTGGTGCTGTAATGTTCTTTATGTTGTTATATGTATTCTTGCACTGGCATCTCCTCATGGCTTCCTAACTTCACTGCAGGATTTGTCTAAACCTCAGACAGCTGATTTTAGTGAAATCTATTCAGGGTGTGTTTGTATCTCAATAAGCCTTTCTTGGTCTAATCTAGGTTCTTGGTATACTCTCAGTTCTTAGTCTCTTAGTCAGCTCTTAGTTAGCTGTGGGCCAGGGGTCTGTGGGTTTTCAGTTGTCACAGAGGTCACTGGGCCACTCTATTATGAACAACTAACAACATCATTGCTGAATTCAAAAACAGTAAACAGCATTTTTAAAACTGTGTAGCAAGAAGTCATTCATCAACTAATAATGTCATAATATAAGAGAACAAAAGTAGCACTAAAGAAATACTTAAAGAACAATTGAAAGAGAAGTTATAGAGAAAAAAAGAAAAATGTGCAGTATAAAAGTTGAGAGAGATTTTTTGGAGTGAAAGAAGCAAATTCATTTCATTTATAGTGAAGCATTATTTCCACATCATCACTTCTTTTGTTGCTAACAGGACATAATTCTATTACCCCTCAACAACATCAATACTACTTTAATTTGGCATAAAATCTATATCCAGTGAAATATTGTGAGCACCTGACAAGTTTTGACGATACAATATCTTAAAATATGTGCAGCTAGTGATAGCTTTTTCACAAAGAGTTTTCCGAGTTCTCTCAACAGGTATTGATTTCACAGGGAGTTTTCAATGTGGTATTTAGTTGACTGAAATATTTATATGCACTATTACAAACAGATTCTCAACTGAGAAAATAACACTTTTCAATAGACTATTGTTCTATTTTTCTCACTGTATGTTATCTTCAAGGAGCTATTATTGAAATGGAAATCTTTCCAATATCAATCAAATCAAGATAAAGAGAAGAAAATTAGGAAGAACATTCTTTTAACAGATACATATTTCCTCAAGCTGTGTAGAATTGAAGACACAATCAATAGAAAAGCAGCAAATTTTGCACCTGTGTACTACACTTTACTAAAGGTTTATAGAACATGTCTAAAATACAATCATTAGTCCATATCCATAGATGTCAAAATATACATACAAAAGAGGCTGAACATGTCAGCAAATGCTACAAAAATATATTACTAAAATTTACTATAATCACATAATTTCCCTCAATTTCATCAGTTTAAGAAATTTTAAAGCTCTTCAACTTCTATACAACAGACTATGACAGTTAGGCTACATAGCCTCAGAAAGCTCATAATATAGAAAATAAAATGGCTGGGCATTATAGCAATAATAGGTACAAAAAATGGAAGAAATAAATATTAATATTTGATCACAAGTGAGATCTTACAGAATGAAAGGAATAGCTGATAGTCATATTTTGTGGATATCTGTTACAAACTGAGTACTGACTAAACCTCAATGTAGATGGCAATTGTAGTGGATAATATAAAGTACAATGAAGAGAATTTATATAAAATCTTATTATTATATCTATATAATTCTATACACTTAAACAGTTTCAGATAAAACATTCCATATTTACTTTCAACATTTTCTTTTTCATTGACACAAAATTGAAAAAGAATTAATTATCCAATGAAGCAAAATTTGGGAGGCCAATTATAAGACAATGGAGCAAAGGGAACACTCCTCCATTGTTGGTGGTAGTGCAAACTTGTTCAACCGCTCTAGAATGCAATATGATGGTTTCTCAGAAAACTGGGAATCATTCCCCCCAAGGATCCAGCAGTGCCAGTATTGGGCACATACTTTAAAGACAAACATTCACACCCCAAAAGCATTAGCTCAACTATGTTCATAGCAGCATTATTCATAATAGCAAAATCTTGGAAACAATCTACATGCCCCTCACCTGAGGAATGGATTAACAAACTGTAGTACATCTATACAATGGAGTACTACTCAGCAATAAGAAAAAATAATATCCTAAAATTTGCAGGCGAATGGATGGATTTGGAAAATATCCTCCTGAGCAAAGTCTCACAAACCTAGAAGGATAAGCAGGGGATGTACTCACTCATTAGTAGACTTTAAACAAAAACATTCTTTTTTCTTTTCTTTTTTTAACCTTGATTGATCTAAGAGTTTACTGTTGAACGTGTATTTTTTCTTCTTTTTTTTTAATGAATAAAGTCATATTTTTTATCCATGTATACCCTTGTTCAAACTCCCTTCCCCCTCCAGCCCCTTCCAGTCACTCTCTCTTCTGCACATCACTTTATCTCTTCCCCAGCAAGGGCATGCATTAAAAGATGTTGGGTAAATAAAGAGATTTAAAACACACACACACACACACACACACACACACACACACACACATACACACACAACAAAACTTCTGGTTTGACTGTAGAAGGGTTGCTTAGCAGAAATTTGTGGTGGCCATTGTACATCCGTGGGCGTTAGTTGTGACCTATCATGTTTTCTTCATCTGTAGCTGAACCTAACCTGGCTTGAGGAGCTTTATATTTTATTTTTTATGTTTCATGTATTTTAGAGAAAAGAGAAGTTTTATTACTGTATGATTTTTTATCTACTCTGAATGTTTTGCTTTTTTATATAAAGTTTGATATTGATTTTCAAAAAACAATAAAAAAGAAAAAAAAAGATCTAGTTGATCTCTAAGTAGGTTTCTCACTCCTATCTTTTTGCCAGCATCATTACTACAAAGAGAATGGTTTAAGGGAGCTTTCAAAAGAAAAGAGTGAACAAGGAAGTTCATGAAATGATTATGAGTCTAAATTTTGAAATCATTCTTGCCTTTAAATCTACCGAATACATGCCAATGAACCCAAAATTCTTTACTACATCTGGTTATTTTCGTATACAAGCAACATTACAATTTTTATAATTTTTGCACTGGTTATTCAACATGTTTGTGAAATATAACCACTGCAGTTTTTTTTATTTCAGTCTACAAGATCAATGTATTCTTTCTGAGGATTTTGAAAACAGACTTACTTGGGGAAGAGCAAAAAGTAAATAAAATAAATTTTCAATTTTGTAAAAAAAATGTAGCTGTTTACATGAAAGTTTAAGATTGAATAAAACAGAAAATTATGAAAGCACAGTAAATTCAGATCACACTAAAATGAGCATTATTTGTAAACTTAAAGACAATATTGCTCCATGGACCAGTATGTCACTTCTAGAATACACCTAAATTTTCATTACTTCAGCTCTTATTTTTATATTAATGTTAAATCACTATCACACTAAAACACCTCAGTATTATTCAAAGATATTTTAAAGTCACTTATTTCTTAATATTTATCTTCCTCACTATAAACAGACCCCCTTTTCTTTTTTCCTTCATTTATGTTATGTATAGTCAATTGTTTTCCCTTACTATTTGTCCATTCAAAATCTCTTTTACTCTTTTTATACTGATGCATAGAAAATTACACTTAATTTTGAACAAGGAAAGAATAAAGAAGTTTTAAAATGTTTGAAACAAATACAAATAGAAGCACAATTTAATACATAGCAAAAGTTTTACTAAGAGGGTGTGTTATAGAAACAAATGACCACATATTAATAATAGAAAACAGTCAAACATACTGGTCAGAATTGTGTCCCCAAATACTAAAATATCAAGATGTCTTAGTTAAGGTCTTTGTTTCTGTGAAGACTCCATGTATATGGCAACTCTTATAAAGAAAAATGTTTAATTGAGGCTGGCTTACAGGTTCAGAAGTTTAATTCATTGCCATCATGGTGAAAAAACATGGCAACTAGCAGGCAGACATGACGCTGGAGAAGTAACTGAGTGTTCTACATCTGAATCTTCAGCAGCAGGAAGAGAGAGTGACACTGGACCTGGCTTGAACTTCTGAAAATTCAAAGCTCACCCCAGGTGATGCACTTTCTCCAACAAGGCCAAAGGTATTCCAAAAGACTGCCCCTTCAATAATGGCACTGCCTGTCAACTGATGGCTGCCATTTTCATTCAAACCACCACAAAAGGAAAACAAAGATTCAAATTGACAAAAGAAATTCTCAAAAACTACAAAACTTAAAAAAATTATCAGCCACAATAAAATGGTATTGTTATTTCAAAATATAAATAAATAACTTGTCTAATTAAGTAATAAATAAAGAAGAATAAGAAAAATGTACATAAGATTAAAAAAAAGACTATGGTACTGATAGAACACAAGACTTTAGAAATTCTTATGACCAACTAATCTTACTTAAATCTAACCTTAATATGGAAGTAATCAGTGCATTTACAGACAAGGTGACTTACTGTACATAGATGAAATGAGGGCAATCTGTCTTTGATCATAGTCTAACTCAATGTGGAAATTGAAATTGTGATGGTTGAGTCAGGGGAAAGACAGAGAGGGAGAACAACAAAAAAGATATCTTGATAAAGGTTAGGGAGAAACCCAGTACTAGAAAAATACCCAAGAGTTTATAAACATGACATCAGCTAAGACTCCAAGCAATAGTGAAGAGGGTTCCTAAAGTGAAGTTTCACTTTAATCAAACTGATGGCCATCCAAATTGTCATCATAGAACCTTTATCCAGCAACTGACAGAAGCAGATACAAAGATCCACAGCTAAACATTAGGTCAAGCTCCCATTTTATCTAACTGACGAGAGGGTGGAGAGAATATTTAAATAGCAGAGGCCAAGATTATAATGAGGAAACCCACAGTGACAGCTGACCAGAACTATTGGAAGCTCACTGGCTCTGAACTGAGAGCTGGGGAACTTTTATGGGGCAAAACTAAGTCTTCTGAATGTGGATGAAAGTTGTATGGTGGATGCAGTTTGTGAGACCTATGGCAATGGAACCAGAACTTATCTCTAATGTATGAACTGGCTTTTTGGACCCATTACCTACCAAGAGGTAGATTTTTCAGCCTTGACACTGGGGTAAGTGTCTTAGTCCTGCCTCAAATTGACATGCCAGACAGTATTGACTCCCCCTGAGCGTCCTTAAACTCTCTGAGCAGTGGATGGGAAAGGGGGTAGGGAAAGATAGGGGGTGAGTGGGAAGAGGGAAAAGTGATTGTCATATATATGTATATACACATATATATGCATATATATAATTTTTAAATAAAAATAACCTCAAAAAATTCTTTACCACTAAAATCTCTGTTCCTATTTCCTACAGAATAACTTTTTGTGTAGATTTTAGTTTGTCTACAAATATAATTATGATATTCTTTATGGTAATTATACAAAAATAAATATTTTCACTATTCTATTTTGTTGATCTGTGCTGTCTCTCACAATTTCCTTTTATACTCATGGTAAAGAAGGCTGTAGATCAAGACAAATGCCATTCTGATAGTGGCTGTGGAATAATCCTCTCATATACTGTAAAGATTTGTCATTCCAGTTGGTTTAATAAAATGCTGATTGATGTTGGCTGGTATGAAAGTTAGACAAGAAAGTCAAACTGAGAATACTGGAAGAAGAGTAGACTAGGAATTCACCAGCGAGATGCACAGGAAACAAAATGCAAATGCTGTACTGAAAAAATATAACAGGCAACCAAGCCATGTGGCTAAACATAGATAAGAAATATGGGTTAGTATAAATGTAAGAGCTAGATAGTAATTATCTGAGCTACTGGCAGAGCATTTATAAGTAATATTAAGCCACTGAATAGTTATTCTGGAACTGAGAGGTGGACAGAATCTTCTATCTATATGCCCCAATGTGGGGCAACATTTTTTATATAAAACCTGAGAAAGCTTAAAAAATAATCCTATTTATTTATTTATTTATTTATTTATTTATTTATTTATTTATTTATATATTTATGAAAAGTCTTATTTCTATGTATCCCCATTCTCCCCCTCCATTTATTGCTCCCAATCCCTCCTAGTAAAAAAGGATTCTAAACACATAAAAACAGAATCAAACTTGACTTTTTGGTCATTTCTTTTTCTCTTGTGGTTTCTGTTTGCTGGTGGTGAACAGAGGTATAGCTCCTGTAAGAGATGGCTTTGGTGCCACCTTTAAAACCTATAACTATCCAACCTTTAACCTCTGAAATAACACTGTTTTCACCAAGTCTCCTTATCAGAAATTCACTGGCCATCTTGAGAAAACCCACACCAGAGTCTCTCCTTAAACGACCCAGGCTTCAGCTGTGGTGACCACATAAAGGGTCACATATATAAAAAAGTTAAAGTGCACTAAATTTTTGAGAGAGAGAGAGAGAGAGAGAGAGAGAGAGAGAGAGAGAGAGAATGACTCGCTTCCTGAATCAGTGTTAGCAGTGAAACAGTTGGCTCTACAACCAACTACTTATATGGTAGTTATGACCAGCCAGTGACTCACTACCCAGTGGCAGTATGGACCTAGAAAATCCCCAGTGTTGAGGCAATACACATGGCTCCTACCACTAACTCTGCCACAAACTCTCTGGATGCCAAGTAATAGGGCAGAGCCAGCTGCCAAAGCTAGACCTTTAATTCTGGCCAAGCTCACTTGGCAGCTTAAATGTTTATGGAGTCAGAAAAAGATACAAATATGCATTAAAAATCAAGTTCAAAAAATTTCCAAAACAATGACAACAAAATGAAAGGAGGTTACAATGTGTTTAAAAATTTAAAAAACAAAGGGTTGGGAGAATAAAGAGAAGGTATATATAGTCATAAAAAATATAGGTTTAAAATAATGAAGTTACTAAAAGGGAAAAAGTAATATAAAAAGCAACATAAAGATGAAAAATATAGAGATTATGAAGACTGTGTATTACTAAATTGTATTCAATTATTTGACAGCTGTAAAAGAAATAACACCTACTAAGACACATTTGATTATAAATGTTCCTGGATTAATATAACATATATATTTTTAAAAAGCCTTGACTTCAAAATTTAAGTTAAAAAAATGTTACTTTGAAGAAGAGATTATGATTTTGCTTCCACAGAAAATGAGATACTGTGGATTCATTTTAAGTTAAGAAAAATTAGATTTTAGTAAGAAATAACTCTTGAAAAGTATCCAATGACAACAGAGGGCCAAGATGATCCAATTTTTTAGATAATTTCTTTTACAATTTTTTCTGAGTTCTGCATCCAGAATAACTTCAAGTCTGCTTGCTGAGATGATACAGCCTCACAGAATTCTCCAGTAAGAACTTGGCCATAATCCTCAACTTTCTCAGAGTCCCCCAAAGATTACCAACACCCTCTGTCATCAGGACGTAGTCTTTTGCCCATATTCCCCCAAAATAAATTATGAATGTTTGTCTTTGTTCATGGACATTGCTTACAAATTGTTATGGAAAAAGCTCAGGAAAAAAGTAAACAAAAGAGATTAGACAGGGAGCTTGTAATTAAAAGGAAAGGAGTGATATAGAAATGATAGAATAAAAGGGTAGTTAATATATTTTAATCACCAAAACAACTATTGATCTTACATTATATCTCACATTGGCATCGATTTTGTTTTTTCAATGTAAAATTAATTTTGTTATACTGTATGTATATTTCTACTATTGTTTAGGGCATTATTTTTGCTGCCATAATGACCGTCAAACTTTGCCAATACAAGGCATAGCAGTCCTTCAAAAATTCTGCTTCACAGCAAAGTCTGTAAGATATCCTAGGCCTTCAGGCCAAAGATGGATGCTTCAACATTTCAGAATAACCTTGGTTGAGGGAACTTGAGGTTCCTGTCATTTGGTAACATTTCACCCTTCTTGAGTCTTTGATAGAGTTGAAGTCTAAATAGTTATAGGTCTTATGAATTACAATAAACAATAAATTACATGCACATCTTTAGAGTTGCCAAAATAATATAATTAATTAAATATTACCTCTAATTTTGCCAAATGCAAAAGGATTAAATAATGTGTCTGTAATTCTTACTGTTTTTTAATATAATTTGATATTGTTTTTTTAATTAATTAATTTATTATTTATTTATTTATTTGCCTTGGTGTTTGCCTGGAACTGGAACTACAGACAGTTGTTAGCTGCCATGTGGGTGCTGGGAATCGAATCCGGGTCCTCTGGAAGAGCAGTCGGTGCTCTTAACCACTGAACCATCTCTCCAGCCCCATAATCTGATATTGTTAAAGTTAATTTTATTTAATTAGACAAAAAGGGAGACATGCTGTGGAATAATCTCATATACTGTAAAGTTTCTTCACACAAATTTGTTTGATAAAACAATGACTGAATGGTTGCTGAGTTTTTAAGTTAGATGTCAAAGAATAGAGTCAGAATTCAACAGCTAGGTTCAGAGGAAGCAAGATGAAAACGCTGTACTGAGAAAGTATACCAAGACATGTGGCTAAACATAGATTATAATTTTGAGTTAATTTAAATGTAAGAGCTTAGTGATAAACCCAAGCTACTTACCTAGCATTTATAAACAATATTAAGCCTCCAAATGGTTATATGGGAACTGGCAGGCAGGAGAGAACTATCTGCTACAAATGGCAAACAGCAAAACTATATCAGAGTTGAAGGAGACAATAAAGGTGTGCTCATCTTGCTGGTCATCATAAGAAGGACTTAAAGATATGCCATACAATGAACCATAAAGAAAAATATGTTATGCAGAAACATTTTTATTTCTTTATTAAGCTTAATTTTCCAGTTAACAATTTTTCCAATTGGACATATTTTTCTTGTGTGTCAAGCAGGCTCAGTGCCTCATATAAAATTGTACTGACTTTTCTCAAGGTCTATTGTCTCATTGTCTAGGATCACACAAATATCAGCCTAAAAAGATTTGCTACCTTAATAACATACAATGCATCTAGACACAAAAAGTTTGTGAAAAGCTAAAAGCAGCTGTTCTGTAGTTTCATTAAAGCTTGCCATAGTACTGCTGTGGTAATTTTCTATAGTACTTCTCACAAGATGACAAGAATATGTGCGTATTGTTAACCACTGTATAGGCAGCAAGGATCTGGATTGGGATATGGGCTTCTCATTGTTGTTCAAACCAACAATATTTCATGTGCATGAGATGAAACACCAGAACAAAAATAAACAGTGTTTTACCAAATCCTGACAAATAAAAATGCTGCAGAACCAACTATACTTGTAAGATAAACTATTATTTGCCAGATCCATTGGAATAAACTAACCAGATAAATACCAAATTTATGTATATAAGGTAAATTTTCTATATTTTAAACAACAACAAAAATCCAGTTGAAATCCCACTCTAATTGTCATTTCAGACTCACTCTGAGGAAGGAAATATTTTTGTCAAAGTAAAGACCTCTTTTCCTGAAGTGTTAGTAACAAGCTATTGAGGACAGAAAAAAAGGTATGCTACTTATGTTGAATAAATTCAATTTTTGCTGGTGAATTTAAATTTTACAAACTTGCACAAATATAATGAAATACCATAAAGTGGTTTTCTATACAGAAGGAATATTTATATTTAAAATATTGAAGCTGATAAAATATGAATTTTTTCTTTCTTTTTTTGAAGAGTAAACATCCCACTCCTCAAAAACACAGTCCGTCTTTGCTGAGAGTGTGTTTATCTTTTGAAAGCAGAACTATAACTATGCAGTGATGACTATACTAACATACAAGACAACCAAGGATGGCTATGATAGTGATTAATGATTTAGGGATCATGCTAATATGGGCAGATGTACATTCAGTCATTTCTTTTCCTTTTTAGGTTCCAACAACTGTAGCTGGAACAGAGGTTTTGGACATACAGTGTTGGCAAATGGGTTCTGCTGATCCAGGTGATTCACACAGATAATTCACTTTTACAGAGCAGATGTAGGTAAAAAATTGTCATAGAATGGCAGTCAGTTGTCATATGACTGTAAAATACAACCTTTTCTTAAACACAGTAGTCTACAACTGAACCTAAGTTGGAAACTGAGGAAAAAATACTATGCAGAAAATAAAGTCAAATGATGATTATAATTACATAATTGCAAATAAAATATAATTAATCATTCTACTTAAAGCCTTAATATTCTAAAATGAAATTCTATTTAAATAATTAATTAGATGATATGAAGACACATAATAAATTTAAATTTAGTAGTAATGTAATAATGCAATCTATGTAATAATGAATGAAAATATATTTTCTTATTATGGCATTTGGTATGCACCTCTTTATATACCTAAATATTAAAAAATGTCTAATCGAGTGAAATATTAACACTAATGGAAATAACGCTAGGACAGTTAGATGAAATAAAAATACACAGAAATAATAAAAATTTTGCTGCTCCTAAATAGCTAATATTTTATCAAAAAGTAGCCAAGCATATAGCACAGGAATTGTTTGTGTCATCAAAGTCCTTCATGTTAGAAATACTGCTTTTTATAATGGACTTTTAGGGTGAAAAAATGTTTTGTGTAGACACAAAATCTGTTGCTATGGTGTAATGTGAAGCATATTAGTGTAAGTTTCTAATTTTTTAAATATTATTTGAGACAGTAATAAACAACTATGTAAATAATCACATTACCTGAGATAGTGCTGTAAATATGTTGTATTTTATTTTATTTTATTTTTTATTATGAATGAAGTCATATATTTTATCTGTGTATATATCCTTGTTCAAGCTTCATTCCCCCTCTAACCCCTTCCAGTCACTCTTTCTTCTCCACATCTCTTTTTTTTATGTTTTGCTTTTTATTTTATTATTATGAACAAAGAAGTCACACTTTCGATCCTTATATATCCTTATTCAAGGTCCCTTCCCCCTCCCACCACATCAGGTCATTCTCTCTTCTCTTCTCCACAACTCCATATTCCCCCCACCCCCACGGACAGGCAGCAGGCAGTCCCAAGGTCCCACTGTCCCAATATTGCTTAGTTCAGCCTCCAACCTGGCAGATCCAGTTTTCTGCCCCCAAATCTCAAGACTGAGTCAGGTGCTCCTCTAGGGAGAGTGGGATCCAAGGGGTAAGTCCATGGTGTTTCTGATCCCAAGCTGTTCAGTGGTTGTGGTTTGCCGCTTGGGCATGCTTTGCTTTTTCTTGTTTGTTTGTTTGTTTAGAGTCCACTAATGAGTGAGTACATCCCCTGCTTATCTTTCTGGGTTTGTGATATCTTGCTCAGGAGAATATTCTCCAAATCCATCCATTTGCCTGCAAATTTTAGGCTATCATATTTTCTTACTGCTGAGTAGTACTCCATTGTTTAGATGTACCACAGTTTATTAATCCATTCTTCAGCTGAGGGGCATCTAGGTTGTTTCAAGGGTTTTGCTATTACGAATTACGTGGCTATGAATATAGTTGAGCTAATGCATTTGGAGTGTGAATGTGCATCTTTAGGGTATATGCCCAGTAGTGGTATTACTGTATCCTTGGGGAGACTGATTTCCAGTTTTCTGAGAAACTGCCATACTGCATTCCAGAGTGACTGAACAAGCTTACACTTCCTCCAACAATAGAGGAGTGTTCCCCTTGCTCCACAAACTTTCCAGCATAGGCTGTCATCTGTGTCTTTAATCTTAACCACTATGACAGGTGTCAGGTGTTATCTCAAAGTTGTGTTGGCTTGCATTTCTCTGATGGCTAAAGATGTTGAGCACTTTTTCAAGTGCCTTTCAGCCATTAGTAATTCTTCTGTTGAGAATTCCCTTTTTAGTTCTTTTTTTTTTCTTTATTTTGTATTTATCAAAAAAAAGTAAAAAGAATTTAAAATGCAGAAGAGTTAACAATAACTATACAGAGGATAAGAATCATAAGCATGACTTATCAAGGGTAGAAATACAAATAAGATTGCTACACATATATTTTCTTTGTGTTCAGCTTTCCCTATATATCCTTATTCAAGGTCTCTTCCCCCTCCCAACAC
>PVIH01009284.1:69131-83828 GCA_004025045.1 Sigmodon hispidus | reverse complement strand
CTCAGTGGTAGAGCCCCTGCCTAGAATCCTCCAGTGAGGGGCTGGGGTGTGGCTCAGTGGTAGAGCCCCTGCCTAGAATCCCCCAGTGAGGGGCTGGGGTGTGGCTCAGTGGTAGAGCCCCTGCCTAGAATCCCCCAGTGAGGGCTGGGGTGTGGCTCAGTGGTAGAGCACCTGCCTAGGACCCCCAGTGAGGTAGAACCCCTGCGTAGTATGATAAGGCTCTGTGTTCCATGGCCAATAAACAAATAGAACAAACCTATGTGATAGCCTCTGAGCGCCTGGAAGGAACTTCCTATCACTCAGACTCACCATGGTTCAGAAAGAACTGGGCCAGGGGCACCAGGGCTCGCTCGCTGCCAGGGTCTTCACCCAGCCTCCTGTGCAGGGCCTTCAGGCACGAGAGTGTGCGGTAAAGGAAGGACGGGTCCTGCTGGCAGAGCACATCCAGCACCAGCACAGCTTCCACCAGGCACTGCAGGACAGGGCCGTCAGAGGGTGCAGGTGGCACCCGCCCAGCCCGCCACCCTCTGCCTGGCTCCTCACAGCTTTCTGGAGGTCCGCGTCTCCCTTCCTCAGGGCTCCTGCAACACAGAAAGTCAACTGGTCTCCAAACAGCCTCAGGGCAAGGCAGCTTGTGTCCTAGGAGCTTGAGGCCAGGACAATGAGTAGTCCAGTGACAAGATGGGGTGGGGGACTGCTGCCCATAAGGAGTGTACAAGATGGGTGGACTCTGGATGGCAGAGGTGAGGTGTTGGGCACAGCCTTAGACACAGAAGGCTCCTGACCGACCACAGTGATCGGAGACCCTGGCTCTTCAAGATTTCGTAACTGCTGAGCCGTCTCTTCAACCCGACCCCCGGGCCAGCAGGTCCCCTTCCCTGACCCCACCCCGGAGGGCAATGTGGGCCGGCCGGGTGCTGGCAGCCTGAGGACTCACTGCGGTCACACTGTTCCAACAGGCGCTGGCAGTACTCGAAGGCCACCTCCCTCAGCCGCTCCCGAGGGGGCAGCAGGCGGCTGGCTGTGGAGGTGGCAGAAAGCACAGACAGGGTGGAGCCCTCCAGTTCAGACTTGTCATCTGTAGGAGAAAAGGACACCCGAGACCCCTGTGCGGACAGGCAGGGTTGCAGATGACAGTTCTGGCAGATTCTCGGACTGCTCAAGGTCGCTCAAGCCATTGAGTATGAGGCTGTTGTCGCCCAGTGCTACATGCACAGGTTTGTCTGGGTTACTGGTTGGTTTTTCTGTTTGGTGCTTAGTGTATGAAAATATGGCCTTGCTATGTAGCTGAGGGTGGTCTCAAACTTATAATCCTCCTGCCTCAGAATCCCAGGTGCTGCATGATAAGTATGGATCCCTACACTTGGCCTTAGTTTTGTGTTTTTGAGACAGGATCTCAAAACAGCCTGGGTTATTGCCCAGGCTGGCCTCAAACTATGTTATGGAGACTGGTCTTGACCTCCCGGATGCTCCTGCCTCACAGCCCAAGTGTTGTGCTCACAGGCAGGTACCATCATGAGCAGCTCAGCTTGACTGTCTATAAACCAGGTCTGCAGACAGGGCGAATCAGATAGGCCTGTGAGAAGCTGCTGGATGACCCATCTGGCCCTCTGGGACACCTCCTGGAGACATAGTGTGCCCACAAAGGGCGATGGGCTGTGTTCTTGGCTCTCCCTGGGGTCAGAGGGCCTCTGTTGCTGGCCTCCAAACTCATCACACTCCTTGCTTGGCCTCAGACACCTGCTGTGTCCATCTAGGGATCACTTGTCTCCTGCATCCCTTACCCGTACCCAAGCCACAGTGTACTCTCCGGCCCTCAGTGCCTCCTGTCCCACCCTGGGCACACCTGCATCTGGACTGCCTGGGTCCTCAGGGCCGCTGTGTAGCAGCCATTTCCGAAGCATGGAGAAGGCCTGCATGTTCAGCCACTGGTCCTCTGTGAAGTGCTGGCCGGTGGAGAGCACCGTGAAAAAGTCAGAAGCCACTGCTCCATCTACCTCAGTGATGGGACCTGGCTGTGGGGGGAAGGACAGGGCTGAGGAAGAGCCTGGTGAACCCATCAACTACTCAAGAATACAGAAATCACGTGAGGCTGTGAGCTCCAGCACAGCCCAGAGGCCTGCATTACTTGCTCTCTGCCAAGGCTGTGCTGTAGAATGCATCCACAGTCCTAGATCCAGCAGACATGCCCCAGACCTAAGACATGTGGCATGACTCCAGCTCAGATTTGTGTCTTTCATCCTCCTCTGTAGGCACTGAGCAGGAGCCACACAAGCTGAGGAGCCGCCATCCTGGGCACTCCCCGCTCCGAGGTAGAGACAGCAATGAGAAACCTTGCTAGAAGCAAGAGGAAGAGCATGCGGTGTCCATAGAAACCCGCTTGGTGAGACTGGCCATCTGTGGTATCCACGCACGGGTGAGAGGGAGCGCTAATAGAAGAGAGTGGCATTGTTTTGTTTTTGTGACAGGGTCTTGTGGGCATCAGTCTATCCTCAAATTTGCTACGGACGGTTCTGTGTTAGGGACCGAGAAAGCGTCTGGAACAATAGCCCCCTGTTACCCTAAGCAAACAGCACCTGGAGTCTGGCAAAACTGTCTTCACAAACACTCCTCTGATAAGCACAAGAGGTACTTTCAAAGTAGCACAATGGCCAAAGGAACAGCCAGCTCTCTCCTGACCCTGGGTCTCAGCTCTTGCTGTTGTAAATTCTATCAGCCTGCCACCAGCACTCCCCGACCTTGGGAGATTCTCCGCTTTTGCTGCAGCAAACTTTTCCCACTCTCTGCAAACCTTTTCACTTTCTCCCTTCCCCTTGCCCCTGAGTGAATATAAACCCTGTCTTATTTTAGGGCTGGAGAGATGGCTCAGCGGTTAAGAGCACCGTCTGCTCTTCCAGAGGACCCGGGTTCGATTCCCAGCACCCACATGGCAGCTAACAACTGTCTGTAGTTCCAGTTCCAGGCAAACACCAAGGCAAATAAATAAAGTTTTTTTTTTTTTAAAAAAAAAAAAGTAAATAAACCCTGTCTTATTTTCAATAAATGAGACCTTAACATGACTCAGACTGACTCTGTCTCTCTGATGTGCTTGGTCTCCTTTCTCTCTCAGCCCCATTGGTATTTCAGGAGGAGCCTCCCGAGCCTAACGAACAACTGATCCCGCTGGACGGGTCGGTTCTGAGGTTCTGATTTTCTTGCTTCCATCTCCCAGGTTCTAGACTGCGGGTGTCAACCACCATGCTCAGTTTACCTGCTCCTGGGGTTTGAACCCAGGACTTAATGCATACTAGCCCAATGCTCTTCCAGCTGAGTCTTGTCCTCAGACTGTGACAAGCTTCTGTGACCCCAGCTCCTGGAAACCTGAAGCAGTGAGGACTCACCTGCCGCGTCCTGGGTGTGGAGAAGAAGCCCCCCGAGTATGGGAGCCCTTGTTGGATGCTGGCGTAGCGTAGCCAATCCACAAGGCGCTTGCTGAGCAGGTTGGTCTGGTCTATAAGGAAGGGAAGGGGTGTAATGAGGGAAGTTATACCTCCAGATTCCCAGGTGCTGCCCGTGGTAATATATATTTAACAAAATTAGTCTGGAATATCAGAGAGCCAACCACAGCACCAAGCCATGAAGGTCGGGGGATGGGAGCTTTAACTCCAGCGTTAGGAATGTGCAAAGAGGAAGTTAACGTGGCTGGATGGAGGAAGAGGAAGGAGGTTTTTCAGCTTTCTCAGACACTGTCTTGGTGGGCTAAGGAGAGAAGTTGGAATCGAGGTTTCATAGACACAGGCCTGAGCAGTTGGTGGGTGAGACATGGCTGTGGTTAATTTCTCTATCTCTCTGATAGTCCAGCTTTTCCCCAGTATCTGGCTCTGGGTTTTTATTCTAATACTAAATAGAATTCATGCAACAGGTGCTGAGTTTGCTCAAGAGAAAATGGGGCTCAACAGAACTCCACACATGGGTACAACCTGGGAAGCTATGCGGGGTTCTCCAACAGTTCAACCCTCCTCCACCACACCCCAGACTAGTCGCAGTGGGAAAGGAGTCAAGGCCTTTTTGGGAAGAAGCATCCAGTACCTTCCGCAAGGGTGCCTGGGGCCAGTCCAATGACCTTGGCCAGGACAGGGAGGAGGTGCCTCACACTGGGCCCCTCAGGCTGCCGGTTCTCCAGGATCTTGAAGATGCGCTGGCTCACAAGACTCATCTCTCCTTTTCTGTCTCCCTTCGAAGCAGGACAGGAAGCAGAGAACATGGTTCAGCTGGGAAAGTGGGTGGCTCAGCAGCGCAGGGACCTGGGTTCGATCCCTGGAAAGCATGCTGCAGCCGCCCTTTAAGCGCGGGATCATATTCTGGGGAGCATCCCATTGGCAGGCCGGGCCCTGAAGCCTGACTCAGCTATCAGCAGAGACCTGGGGTATGTGCCTGGGGGCGTGTGGCAGGCGACACACTTGAGATAGTCATTAGACCGTCCAAGGGAATGGGGTCAGGGCAGAGTGGGTCTCTGCAGCCCGTGGATACAGAGGAACACAGAACAGCCCACTGTATTACTGAGATCTCAGAACGACCAGAAAGAGATGTCACCACCGCTGCCACCTCAACCCCAGTGGTGGCAATTGTTACCTGGGCCAAGAGCACAAAGGCCACAAGGCTGAGCTGCCGTGTGTTTTGGGTATGATCACAGGACAGGGCCAGGTCATCAAAAGGTGACATCTCTCTCAAGATGGCGGCACAGAGGACCTGAAGCTGTTCAGGACTTGTGGGCAAACAGAGGGTGGTCTGCAACAGGTCCACACACATCTTCTCCAGCCTGGAGGGCGAGACCCCACCAGGTGACATGTCAGGTCTGTGGCAAAAGCACTGCCACCCAGGGAAGCTGACTAGGGTTAGGGTTAGGGTTAGGGTTTAGGGTTAGGGTTAGGGTTAGGGTTATGACAGATGCACAGAGATTCATAGTAGTGCTGTCTGCTCACCTCCGTGGGTACTTGGTGGCTGAGACAATGAGGAAAAGCCTCTGCAGGGCATCCATGGTGGCTGGCCCAGGGGGTTCCTGCAGCAGCTTAGTGATCCGGGTGCAAAATCGATGTAGCTCCTCATCCTGTATCTCCCTAAGGAAAGAAGGGGGCGAGGCACGGTGCTGTCCTCAGCCATTGGCAGGTCACTAACTGCATGGTTATCCCTAACCAGCACAGAGAGCAGGGAACTGCCATACATACAGGCTCACAGTGCCGGGGTGCGGGGGGTGGTGTGGGGGAGCGCATATAGGAACAGGAGTGCAGACAGGTTCCTCTCCTGGAACTGAGATGCAGCACCCCCAGTTACCTAGTGACACCCTTTAACAAAGATGATGATGCATCTGACCTTCTTTGGTCCTTCCAATGACAAAAAGGAAACACTATTTTTTTCCCTTTTGTTTTGAGACAGGGGCTCACTTTGGAACCCTGACGGGAGCCAAAGCCTGTATTGGCTTTAGTATAGTCATATTAGCTTAGCCATTTTTAGTTTATAGGTCTCCACTCCACGGCCCCCAATAGCCAAGCCATATTAGCTTAGCCATTTCAGTTTATAAGCTAGCCATGTTTATGGGCCTCTGTTTTCTTTTATGACAGTTAGCCATTTACCAGAAACTACGTGACATACTCTCCTTGTCAGAACATCTGTGCAAACAACCTGAAGAGATTCCACAGTCCCTTTCTATGTGACTCTCTGCCCTGCCGACCTCCTTCTTTACTATATAAACCCCAAGAAAAATAAAATCACTCAGCTTGATCAGAATACTGTCTTCCTGTCTCTTGCCCCTCTCATTTCTCCCCTTTAGGTCGCAGCCCCCCCCCCCCCCGTTTTCTTGTCCTGCTGGCCGGGACAGAACCCTGGGCTAGCCTGAGGCTTGCAGTAATCCCCCTGCCTCCGCTTCCAAGTGCTGACATTGTAAGAGTTAGCCAACATACTTAGGAAAAGGTCTTAGGAGTCTTTCAAGAGTCAGAAATGTTTAGTCCAAGTTGCCTATCCCCCTCCCCCAGAGTCTTGCTATATGCCTAGGCTGGATTTACTACATAGCCAGACTCAAACTCTTCATCCTCCTTCCTCATCCTCCCACGATGAGGATGCACAACATGCCCCGATTTCCCTGGCCAGTGATGTAGTGTGAAGCCGGGGCCTTACATGTAATAAGGAAGCACCTGCTCTGTCTCTGAGCTTCAGCTGCCTTTCAAGCATGCCTCCATGAGCCTCTCACTTCTGAGAAGGGAATAGAAAAGCTTCAGCATTGGGGCTGGAGAGATGGCTCAGAGGTTAAGAGCACTGACTGTTTTTCCAGAGGTCCTGAGTTCGATTCCCAGCATCCACATGGTGGCTCACAACCATCTACGATGACATCTGGTACCCTCTTCTGTATACTGTATACATAATAAATAAATCTTTAGGGACTGGAGAGATGGCTCAGAGGATAAGAACACTGACTGTTCTTCCAGAGGTCCTGAGTTCAATTCCCAGCATCCACATGGCAGCTAACAACTGTCTGTAATTCCAAGATCTAACATCCTTACACAGTTATACATGCAGGCAAAACACCAATTCAAATGAAATTTTTTAAAAAAGCTTCAGCATTGAAGAGCAAAGATTACAGCAGAGTGTAAGATAAGCCTGACATAGTTTGTTGCTGGCTTCACGCGAGTATGCCAAGACTAAACTAAACATCAGTGTAGAAATTGGTTTCTCAGCTTCTATTCCAAGCTTAACAGCAAGGAAAAGGGCTGAGACTGCCACCTGGGAGAAGGGCGCTTGTCTAGATGCATGCAGTCCTGGGTTCCATCCCCAGCACCACAAAATAAAGGCCTATGATAAAGGAATTGCCCAGTGTGGTGGCACATGCCTTCAATCCCAGCACTTGGGAGGCAGAGTCAAAAAGATCTCCATTGAGTTTGAGGCCAGCTTGATCTATAAAGCAAGTTCCTGGGGACATAGTGAGGCTCTGTCTCTACTATGCCCCACCCTCCCAAAGTTATTGGATGAAGTGCCTGTGGGCACTGAGGAGGGCCCCCAACTTCCTAAACTATGGCTGACAGCCCACTATGGTCTCTAGACAGGGCTGACAGGTTTCACACTGCCCCATTTTGGACCTGCTTATCAGTTGCTTGAATTTGGCTCCTGGAAACTAAAAGAAAGACAGGTAGCCTTCTCTCTGGGGTTACTATATGTCCTAATCCGCTTGAAAGGCTGCAGGACCATCTCCCATAACTTTCTCACCACCCTAGCCTACTTGTTACATCCTTCACCCAGAGTCATACTAACATCCCTACAAAAGAGGCTGGGTGAAGAAAGGGAGACACAAACTGGATCAGGTTGTGCCGAACAGGAGCCCAATGATAAAGCATACACAAGAGACAGAGGATGAAATGACCAGACTAGGGGCTGGAGAGATGGCTCAGCGGTTAAAAGCACCGTCTGCTCTTCCAGAGGACCCGGGTTCGATTCTCAGCACCCACATGGCAGCTAACAACTGTCTGTAGTTCCAGTTCCAGGCAAACACTAAGGCAAATAAATAATAAATAAATAAATAAGAAAAACAAAAACAAGAAAAAAAAAAAAAGAAATGACCAGACTAGAGATACTCTGCATCGTGTGGTTACAGCTTCATTCCAGCTTTAAAATACAGACTTAATTCTCCCACAGCTCCCCCCTGCTACTGCCCCCCCCAAAGTAATCTCAATGAGCCTTTCATCCCCCACCCCATGACCCTGAGGGGCGGTGAGGTGTTCCCACCATGAGGTCACATGCTGACCAACATCAAAGTCTGCATGCAACACACTGCTTAAAATGAAAATCATTCCCCCTACTGACGGAAGGCGGTGGGCCCCTAGGCACACTGTGTGGCCTGATCACCAAACATTTTCCTAACAGATCAGATCTTAAGAGAACTATCTTGGGAGGTTTTTTTTTTAATTCGTTACATTTATTTATCTACCTATCTGTCTATCTATCTATTTATTTATTTGCACGTGGGGATGCTCAAATGGAGATAAGACAACTGGAGGAAGTTGATTATCTCCTTCCTCCACAGCCCTGGGGTGGAACCCAGGCCGTCAGGCTTGGCTGCAAAGGCGTTTATCCATTGAGCCTTCTACGGAGTTCTGTTTTGTTCACAGACTCCAGACTTTAACGTTCTTTCAGGCTCTTGTTCCCTGCGATTCCAGAGATCTTATCCATCCTAATTTTTCCACACAAGTGGCCCAGCTCAAGAGTCCAGATTTGTCCCTTCGATTTTTAAGTTTACCAAATGCATCCGCTATGGGCTTCTGGCAGACATTTCCTTCGTCTGATTAAGAGCCATCAAGGTTGGACCGGCTACTTAGGAAGGAAGGTGCAACCAAGGCGCCCAGTGCAGGACCAGCGGAGCCTGGCACCAGACACGATGGGTCGTGCACCAAGGAGCTCCGTGCAGACCAGCGGAGTCTGGCACCAGACACGATGGGTCGTGCACCAAGGAGCTCAGTGCAGGAGCAGCGGAGCCTGGCATCAGACACCATGGGTCGTGCACCAAGGAACTCAGTGAAGGAGCAGCGGAGCCTGGCACCAGACACCATGGGTCGTGCATCAAGGAGCTCAGTGCAGGAGCAGCGGAGCCTGGCACCAGACACCATGGGTCGTGCACCAAGGAACTCAGTGCAGGACCAGCGGAGCCTGGCACCAGACACCATGGGTCGTGCACCTCACTCTCCACGCAGACTGTCCCGAGCCCGGGCCCCGTGCCCACGGGAACCCGAGCGGCGCAGCGGGACCGCCTCCTCGCTCCTCCCTGGCCCGGGCCCCAGATCTGCAGACCTGGCCTGATGCAGCAGACTCTCCGCGCCGGCCGAGAACATCCTGCAGCCGCTCCCCGGCCACCCGCACCCGAAGCTTTGCCGGGGACTTCCGGGTCACATCACATGATGTGTCATGTGACCGAACTGTGGCTCAGTTTCTCTCCCCCCACCCTCCCACGCCCCGGCTGCGTCACGTGGGAGAAGCTGGAGGCTGACTTCCTGCTCCACATCACGTGGTAGAACGCGGCTAGCAAACTACTTCCGGTATTGCGTCACGGGGGCGGGGCGGAGGCCATGGGCCAATGAGGTGCGGTGCCGAAGCCGGTTCCGGGCCAGCTCCGGGACATCAGCCCGCAGCCAAGGAAGCCTGGAACCGGGGTTCTTGGAGCCCAGAGCTCTTGGCCCCGGAACAGCTGCCTTTGATCCGGAACTGCTAGTGGAAGGTTCTGGAGAGAAGACTAGGCACATAGTTAAGCAGTAGAGTGCTGTCTAGAATCCCCCAGTGAGGGCATGGGGGCGTGATTTGGGGTAGAACGCTTGTCTAACCCTGGGCAGGACAAACCTGTGTGCTTGATCATTTTCCGTTTCTCCACACATACATGCACACCCTGGATAATATTTGACCTGTTTCTTAATATCTGAGCAGGTTATTTGGAGGTCTCTTTAGTGGAAAATAGTTTAGGTACATTAGGGCTCAGTCATGGTTGCTATGCAACCATGAAGCCTAGAGCTTGGGTTCTCAGGACCACATAAAAAAATATCTGGGCACTCAACATACTTTTTAAGTTACCCGTGTGACAGACATTTTTATGCTGCTACAAAAACACCCCATGTCTTGCTAGCCTGGGGTTCTGAGGTGAGATGGCCCAGTACCACTCACGTTGAGAGGTGGGCGCCTGTTTCACATTCAGAAAAAGGAAGCTGAGGGTGGATTGAAGAGCAGTCACGGTGGGAACCTGGACCAAGTCTTTCTGGCTCTTGTCAATGCCTAGTGCCCAAGACCTAGAATAAACAAGGTGTCAGAAAGAAATGGGCAGAAGTGGATATTTACCAGTTTGCTCAATTGGTAAAGTGCTTTCTCTGCAAACATGAGAACCTGAGTTCCATCCCTAGGCGGCCATGGAAAAATAAAGCACACATTTTTAATCCCAGTACCATGCAAGTGGAGACAGGAGGATTCCTGGGTTTTGCTGGCTGGCCAGCCTGGCTCACTTGGCAAGTCCAAGGCCAGTGAGAGACCATCTCAAAGAACAAGGTGGGGTAGGGAAGATGATGCCACCCAAGGCTGACAAACGGGAGTTTGGATCTCCAGAGCCCACATAAAAGCTATCCACAGGGGGCTGGAGAGATGCCTTAAGAGCACTGACTGTTCTTCCAGAGGTCCTGAGTTCAATTCCCAGCATCCACATGGTGGCTCACAGCCATCTATAATGGGATCTGGTACCCTCTTCTGTATACTGTATACATAATAAATAAATAAATATTTTTTAAAAAGCTATCCACAGTATCTAAGCATTCGTAATCCCAGCACGCCTGCGATGGTATATTTAATAAGAAATATAAGAAGGCAGAAGTTTTGCCCTTTTGCATGTAGACCCTGAAGTCAGTCTGAGGAATTGAGACAGGACCTTCCCTGTTTGGCTAGAGGAGTTGGCTGGGTGAGAATCGGCTGTTTGTTCCCTGACTCTGATATTTCAGTTTTCCCCCAGTATCTCGCTCTGGGTTTTTATAATAAACTAAATAGGATTCATGCACTACAGGAGGCAGCAAGAGAATCTCCTGAAACCATTTCCTAGTCTGGCATATGCAATGGCAAAGAGCTTCTGTGTCCAACAAGGCAGAAAGGTGAGGGCAGGCACCCGAAGCTGGTCCTCTGACACATCTGCATGTCTCCTGTGGCCAGTGCATGCCTGTGCCTCCACATGTGAACACACATACCATGCCGAGGTGCCTCTGTACAAATGCACACACACGTGCACACACATGTGCTGTCACATCCAGGAACACGTACACAGAAAAGATGAAAAACAAGCATTTCTCACTCTCACCCTGCTGAGTATCAGATGTCTGCCAGGTCTACTGAGGCAGCCATGCAGTGGTGGTTTGCATGAGAATGTCTCTCATTGGCTCATATACTTGAATGCTTTGTCTCTGGCTGGTGGAACTGTTTGGGAAGGATTAGAAGGCATGGCCTTGTTGGAAGGAAGTGTGTCACTGGGGTCAGGCTTTGAGGTTTCAGGAGCCCCCTGGCACGTAGCAGCTCTGTGGTAAACATGGTGGTCACAGACGCTAACCCCCGCCCCCAAATTGTGAGTCGCATATTAAATGCCTTGTTTTTAATAAGTTGCTTTTGTCATGGCATCTTCTCACAGCAATTGACACGTAACAAGACACACAGGTTCCTGCAGACACGCCCTGGCCCAGCTGTGGACCTGTGTTAACAAGTGAGGGTGGCACCATCTCCAGATCCTGAACCATCTCCATATCCTTGGAGCTCAGATGACTCACAGGAGACCCGAGATTCCTCAGATGGCAGACAGACTGCAGGACTCTCCCCATCCCATCTCTTCCTGGCCTGGAACACCCAGGAGACCCTGGAGGAGGCAGAACCCCAGCCATTTCCCTGACACTTCGCGGAGTCCCTGGGGATCAGGGGCTCTTCCTCAGGAGCAGGGGGTGTGTCCTGGCCATCTGTTGGTCTGTCTGCCTGCCCTCTACAGACACCCACTCACAGGCACCACTCACACCCTTGGGTACATCTCTTTAATATATAATTTTTATTTCTGGTTATAGAAACAATCGCTCAGAGGAGAAAACAAAGCTTCCCCACCCACATACAACAGCCGAATAGATAAAAGAACAGTCCAAATGGATGACAGAGAAAGTAGAAATCTTCCACTTCGTTATAGCTTTAAAACATTAACGTCTAATAATAGTTAGAAATCACATTCAGGTGTCAAACTCTTTTTTTTTTTAAAAAAAAGGATGGTTCTGTTATAAAAAAAAAAAAATACTGTATCCCGTTTGAAATGAACGCCCAGGTGGTGCTGCTTGGGATGTGGGTCCGCAGGCCTTCCTGATCCCAGCCCTTACCCCTGCTTTTTTGGTGGGACCTTCACCCACTGAGATGGGACACATCCGATCCATCTCCGGAACCAGGATTCCCAGCGCATAGGATACCACTGCTTTTAAAGCACTACGTGTTAAACATATCATGAAAATACTTTAGACAGCCACTGTAAAAAACAGAAACTCACACACACACACACACACACACACACACACACACACACAAACACACACACACACACACTCCCTGAACACCCTCCCCCCAATTACTTTTACAGAATTATCATTCAGTTAAGAAAAAGAACACCCCACTATTGGCTGTAGGCCCTCCCTCACTCGTGCAGAGCTGCTGCCCACCCCCAGGACACAGCAGTTTGGGTCTCTCCTTCCTGCCCAACCACCTTCTCCCAGCCCAGGAATCAAGCTAAGGTACCCGGGATCCCAGATGCCCGGTGAAGGATGCTAAGAAGGGGAGGAGGTAGGGAGCGGCCAAAAAGAAGATGCTAGGTTTTTTAATTCCCAATTTTACCAGTTAAAAATAAAAGTTCTAGACCAGCCAATTCAGACTCAAGAAGCCAGGGCATCATCTGGATACACACAGGACAGAGAACATGAATACTTAGTGGGTGGATCAGGGGGCTCGACCTGGTGGTGTCAGCCCAGCCTAAGGGCCTAAGGGGACAGTGCTAAGGTTGCTCTGGTGGAGACAAGTGCTTCAGATGGGGGGGGCGGGGGACGGGGCAAGCCTGGCCACTTTCACCCTCAGGCTTCTCCTCGGCTCCTGGAACCCAGGTTCCTCACACTGTGTGCACCTTTCGAGCAGTCAAAGGGGCAAAGATTCCAGAGGTGAAGCAGAAGGTTTCAATCCTCTAGCTCTGAGGTGGAGGCTAGGAGGCAGGAGGCCCTGGGGTTCTGGGAAGCCTGTGTTTGGGGGTTGGGCTCAAGGAGAGCGAAGCCCTCCAGTCACGTTTCCTCTTAGAGGGAGATGCCCAGCAGCCGTGAGGAATAAGGCGGAGGCGAGGGCGGCCCTCAGCTCCCAGTCCTGCTGTTCACCTCCCCCTATCTCCTGCCATGCTGCCCTTGGGCTGCCCACTTCCTCTCACCAAGAACTTGGGGGGGACCCTCTGTCCTGCCTCACACCCAGGTGGTACCTCTGGATAAGGTGGGGACAGTCTTGCCAGGGTATTTTGCCCTGACCATCTACCTGAAGGGTAGTTCTAGAATGTTCCCTGCGGCAGCAGAGCTGAGGCCTGCCAGAGAGAAGCTCAGAGCAGTGGAGAAGAGCAGAAGGGCAGGTGGGACCAGCAGCCAGGACCACTCAACACAAGTAGGAAACGATTTTCCCTAAGCAAAGTCAGTGTTTGACTTCAGTCAGGAAAAGCAGGCGGTTGTTTCACAGGACTCCATCTGCCAAGCAGCTGTGACTCCAGGGGTTAGTGGTGGGGAGGGCAAAGGGACAGGAGTAGCAAGCCCCCAAATGGCAGTCCCTTGGACAGTTCATTGTTCAAATTCACAGGCTGTGGGAAGTGGCTGCCACATGCTAGGCTGTGGGAGCATCTAGGCCACACCCTGCTCTCTGTTGCCAATGGAGCAGCTTTTGGTACAGAAAGATAAAAGAAAAAACAAAAGCCCAAACCACAAGGAGCACTGGACCATGGTGGCACAATAGGCCCATTATCCCAGCAATTCAGGAAGCTGAGACAAGAGGATTGCTCAGGCTGGCCTGAGTTCAAGGCCAGGCTGGGCAGCTTTGTGAGCCTGTGCCAAGTTTAAAAATCAAAAGGGCTGGAGTGTAGCCAAGCAGCAGAGGAGCCCTTGCCTGGGTTTCCCTCGGGCTGCAAGGCCCGAGTCTAATCTCCAGCATGCAAGAATCAGAACAAAAACCTAGAACCCAACAAGGCGGCTATGCAAGAACCACCCCGAGTTCAAGGCCTGGACTGGGGCTCCTGTTCGACTGGGAGCATGACGGAGCAGCAGATGAAATCGGAGGAGGAGGAGGCTTTGCTACTGTCTGGTCCTCTCCCAAGCCAAAGTGCATGTCAGCGCTCCTGCTCTGGGGGAACTGTTGTCTGTCAGCAGAGGCGATCCTTTGTAATATTGCTTCTAAGCAGAGGTATTCTGAGAGACAGGAGGTGCCACAAGCAACCACTCTGTCACCCTGAGCCAAAACGAGGGCCTACTGTGGTCATTTGTAGTGATCCTACCACTAACGACCAGGACGTGATGCTCCCCACACAAGGGATCTTTCTGACTAACTCTAGAGCAGGCACTGAGCTGTTCAGGTGGGGAGGGAGGGAGGGGCTTGGTCAGCAAGGTGGGGGCACCCGCGCACCCATGGGCAACGTCACATGGATGAAACGTGGAATTTGAGGTTTTTAAGGAAAAGCAGTAACACTCCATTTCACCACCTCTACCTCTCTATGGGGAAGCTTCCTTCTTGGATTTAACTAACTCTTTTACCACCGCCCAAACGGGTCTCCTTGTCTCTATAAAGGAAGACACCGACCCATCACCTGGCCGGACCTGTTCAGAGGAAAGAGGGGTGGCACCTATTACCTCCGGCCCTGGCAAACCTGGGGCGGGATTTGAAGGGTGTGGAAAGCAGGGGAAGGTCTGTGGGGCTTTCTCGTAGACAGTGAGTCACATACCCCACCTTGCACAGAGGAAATGTTCCAGGAGCTGATGACAGATATATTTATCATGCCCTGGATGCCAGGCTGAAAGCTGAGTCGAGGGAGAAGACAGAAGAGGTGAGGAGGAAGGAGAGGAAGAGAGGAAGAGAGGAAGAGAGGGGGGGAGGAGGGGGGGGAGGAGGAGGAGGAGGAGGAGGAGGAGGAGG